>ML777527.1:1075879-1097647 GCA_009831015.1 Picea engelmannii | reverse complement strand
ATTTATTTAAGATTTTCTGAGACTGTCTCAGAAATGCGAGGGGGTACACAGCCATAAAACATTTTATGCATTGGAATTACTATGAAATGACAAATTTCATAAAACGCATCCTTAGCATTTTCTTCCCATAGCACAGAGTGATACTCATGAATGGGTTCTGTGTAGGTTATGTTCCAACTCCAATTCATTAGGGGAAATGGAGTCACAAAGAAGATTGTGTCCATGATGTACGCCAACATGTAAAAGGCCACTGGCTGACCTTTAGATATTTCAACTCTGTAATTTGAATCCTCCTGGGCCAGGTTATCAGACAAAATTTTGCTCCAGTTAAAAGTGTATCCTTCTGATGCTTCTTCTAAAAGGGGCACCCATTCTGCAGGAAAATGGCAGGGATCCTTTTTCCCAAAGAGTCTACACAGCATAATGGCTACATAGACCATGTACTCATTCAAATATGTTGTGGCATAAATTCCATGGGAATCGGCCCTAAATTTCGATGGACATCTCCACCTTACTTTAATATGATCTGGATATGTTTGGTCGGCCTCAGTACATTCTTTCCTTTGAAACTCAACTATAAATTCGACATTATAAATGTACTTAGGATTTGGCGAGAGTTTGTACATTACTTGTATATGCTCTGGCCTGAATGAGTCAACAACGACCGCTTGATCATTGTAAATTATTCTCGTCGAGATATCAACCTTCTCCAAGGCCCAAATGATCATATCGTTGTATGCCATGAGCCGAGGGCATGCTGTGATCTTATGAAGCTCTGATTCTGCTATATCCCAAAAGTGGTTCTCAGAATCAACAGGAGAATTTTTTATTTCGCAATCCATAAATTCATATATTTGTCCCCAGGATTTAATTGAGTCAATGGCATGTGGTGTAGTGTCAGATATGATATCTGCTTTAGGGTTAAACATCTCCTTTGTATTTTCACTCTTCTTCGGTGCTTTCTTTGCACCATAGCATTCTATTAGAAGGAAAACCTGTCACAGAAAAGGAGCGTAAGAGTTTAGCTGAATGTGAATTACCTGATAGCATCAACCCGGATAAGTTGTGAAACACAGGCCTTTAATTCTTCTTAAACTTGTTTTATGACGAAAACACTGACGCAACTAACCTGTAATAAATTACATTCAATGCAAAAAATATTTCTGAGATACGCATTAGTGTTGCAACATTTATCAGTTATTTGTTTATTAATATGACCGTATTTTGACATTTTTTTGAATTCAAAACTCAGAAGATTTCATTCAACGGTACCCGAAATGAGAAAAAACCTAAGAAGTTTTAATTATCGTTAATTGTGTTTTATAAAAAAGAGTTAGTTCATTTTAAGCGCTAATTATGGTTCTCTACTTCGTGTTTTTGGGTTTTGAGAATCGTGGATACATGAGGTATGTCATCGCTAAACCCTGATTCCCGAAATTGCAAAATCACGATGAGATTGGATTAATCCCTAACTTTTGTATTAGTGAATTAATTAATCAGGATTAAAAACTAACTTCCAATCTTTTAGGGTTTCGGGGATCGTGGATACATGAAGTATGTCATCGCTAAATCCCGATTCCCCAAATGCGAAATCAGGTTGAGACTAGATAAAGACCTAACTTTTGTATTAGCGAATTGATTAATCAGGATTAAAAACTAATTTGCATTCTTTTCGAGAAATCGGGGATCGAGATTTTGTGATTCAATATGTATGGAAAACATATGGTTTAAGTAGACTCAAATCCCGAAAGGTTTAAAAAATAATTAATCGACTCTTCTAGGTTTTAAAATACCGTGATTTAAAATAAGTTCACAGACTGTGCGTCGGGACTTTTTAAAACACCTTTGTTTTTCTGCCATTGAAATTTTTAAAGGATAAATCTTGTCAAGATTTCGGTACTGGGCTTTTGGAAATGATAACGAAGCTTATGCTTTATGAAAATATGAAACCCGAAAAAGGAAAGTTTGGGTCTTAGAGATAAAGACTTTAAAAACTATTTCAACATAGGCTCCAATTGGGGACCTCGTCTCCTTGTGGGACGAGGAGAACAAGTAGACTTAGTGCCTTTATTGGGTAAATGGAGTCAAAGGTTTCTTTCTGTGGAACTTTCTTAGGAAGGGGATACAGAGGAAAAAAGAGATTTCGTCTTTACTTCTGAAAGGATTTCCAAAACTCCCAACATTGTAAATTCAGTTGCATCCCCATTCATGATCTTATGCTTCTCGCTACTAAATTTAGGTCTTCTTTAAGATGATCAAAACAATCCTAGGAAATTCAACAGATCTTGCGAATTTTGGCTTGCATCAAACGAAGTAAATTTCATGTTTTTAATCGGGGAGACCTGTATGAACTTGGGATGCAAATCCGGTTTCGAAAAGGCTGGTAACCAGAGTAGAGTGAAATTCACAATTGACAGCCTTACAGATATCTCAGATATTGCTTCACTACCAACGAGCCTGTTAAGTACCCCAGTGAAGTTATCTGTCCCTTTTTACTGAATTTACTTTCACCACTTCGAAACATAATTATGCATTTAAATGTTGAGACGAGGGAAATCATTTATGATTTTCCTTTCACCATCTATATTAGACTAGATGGGGGCAATCAAATATGAATTTCCTTTCATTGTCTTCTTGGACTAGATGGGGGCAATCATTTATAAATTTCCTTTCATCATCTGTCTTATATTTTACTTTTTGAACACGAAGTGGGGGCAATTAGTTGTAACAAGGATGATATCTATGTAAAACTTGCAATGGAGGTTTGTCAACTTGCTTTGATTACCCCAGACCAACCTTCTCTTAACATGCAAAGCACCTTAGCCTGCAGGGAAATGGGAAAGATTACTTCCAAGGGCCTTCCTTTGAGCAAGCCTCAATCCTTAGAAATCTGTTAAGAAATATAGGAGTCAGGATCAGCCTATGCATGACTTTGTTTAGTCGGAGAGTGAGGAGTTATGAGGACTGGCTTACCTTTTAGGATCTACTTTCAAGATTCCAAAGATAAGATGCAATCTCTTCTCCCTCTGTGGGAAACCCGTAAATATGCTTGGTTTTTTAAGAAGGCAAAACCAAGGGTAGAAAGGGGCGATGGAGGAAGACCTTGAAATCAAAAAAAAAAACAAACAAGGCATCATGGGTTAAACCCAACTTTTGGAAACCTTTCTTGGAGACGTTTTACTCTCTCTGCTTAGTTAAATTACCTCCTATATTTATCTAGGTGAAATTCTTAGGAACCAAGGTAAGGAGTTGTTCTTTAAGTGACATATCACACTTATGAGACCATCATCGCACTTTAGAGACCTTTGTTTAAAAAATAGACTACTCTGGAATTTGCACCTTTGCCTTACCACTTTTGTTCTCTTTTGAAATGATAGAAAATCTTTCCTATCACCTGTTTTCAGCAAATTTATCTTCCGATATATGGTTGTCTGTTTGCTCCTTTAGCTTATTTGGGCTGCAAGCCAGGATCCTGTAAGGGAACAATACGAAGAGTATCAGGGCTTTAAAAGAATTGAATGCATTGAAAATTTCATATCCTTACTTCTGAAAAAGAAAACATTGACCTATTTTATTTTTGATGAAAGTATACTTACCAAAGAAAATTATGAAAAAAAGAAAAAAGAAAACACAAACTGGTATATACAGTGGGAAATTTGGAAACCAATTAGTTCATATAGTGTTTTAAATAACGCCCATTGATAGGGGCATTGAGGATTTTACCGTCCAGATTCTCTAACATAAACAAATTTTTTCCTTCAGGAGCAGTAACCTTGAACGGTTCGTACCAGATGTGATCAAATTTACCATGTTTTGTTGAGTCTTCCTTCCTAGAATCCCATTTTAAAACCAAATCTCCGGGGAGAAAATATGTGTCTTTGGCTTTACGATCGAAAAGCGCTTTCATGTCGTCTTGTTATTTCTGCAACCTTTCGTCCACTTCGATCCTGTGTTGTTGGACTTCAATCAACTGGTTTATCCTTCTTGTGACATGATTTGGTTCTTCTTTCTCATCTTGCCAAAGTTTCATTACGGGGAACGCTAGATTTATGGGTAATACCACGTCGGTCCTGTACACCATTTGGAAAGGAGAAGTGCTGATAGATTTTTTTGTGCCTATCCGATTTTCCCATAAAACGTATTTCAAATGCACATGCCAAGATTTTTTATTCTCGTTCAACACTTTCTTAATTACATTGATGAGACTCTTGTTTGAAGACTTGGCTAGTCCATTTCCTTGGGGCTAATATTTCATGGAATGACCAAGCACAATATTGTACTTTTGGAAAAAACTAACCATAGCCATAGATTTAAAAGCTTGGGTGTTATCTGTGACTATCTTTAGGGGGCAGCCAAATCTATACAAAATGTTCTCTTCTAAGAAATCTATTACCACCGAATCGGTAGCCCTTCTTGTTGGAATAGCCTCCACCCATTTGGTGAAGTAATCTGTAGCAGTCAGGATCCATTTATGTTGAGTGCTAGAATGAGGATTAATTTCGCCTATGAAATCTAATCCCAAAGTTGAAAAGGGGCTTCCATTTTGACCAGAACCAACAACATCGTTGAGAGTTTATGCTTGCCTGCGAACGATTGGCAAGAGTTACAGGCTCGGACTTTGGCATTGACGTCTGAGAAAATTTTTGGCCAATAATACCCTTCCCTCAGGATCTTATAAGCTGTCTCCCTCCAAGCGTGATGTCCCCCGCACACTCCTTTGTGAAATTCACTTATGACCCTCTCTATTTCTGATTTGACTAAACAAACCAACAGTAAGCCAAGTGGGTCCTTCCAATACAATTGACTTTCAGAAATATAGTACTTGACCACATGTTGTTTCAACATTCTAGATTTGGATGGAGATAAGTCACTCGGTCATTTTAAGGTCAGCAGGTAGGACACTATGTTTTTGTACCAATCTAATGAGGAAAACTTCTCTTCGATTCTAATTGCACTTGTTTGCTCATCAAGCTCGTTCATGTCCACACCCTCTTCGCATTCGTGTAGGACATTTATACCGAGACTCTGAAATTTGATTTGGCTAAGAGTTTGGCCAAACCTTGTCCCTTTACCAGTCTCATTGGTTTTATCTCTAGGTCGAATTCTTGAATTTTGGCAAGCCACTATCCTCTTTTTCCATCACTGTCGGACTGAACCAAAATGCCTTTTATGGATCTAGTGGGTACTATGCAATTACCTTGGAATGCAACATGTAGGTTTTGAAAGACTTTAATGCCTTCACCATAGGATATGCTTGTTTTTCCATTATATCATATCTGAGTTCAACATCTCTAAGACTTTTGCTAAAAAAGGCTATCGGTTGCTCGAAACCTTCTTCATTTTTATAGAGAAGTACCACGGCGAGTGTGTGTTCGGAGGTGAATGAGAAAATAAGAAAATCCTTTAGATAATCAGGGCTTGCCAGTATGGGTGCCTCGCTTATAACCTTCTTGATGTGTGCAACTGATGATTTGGATTTTGTTGTCCATTTCACTTCGTTGTTTTTCTTCAGCATATCTATGATCAATCTCACGATTTCAACAAATTTTGGGATAAATCTCCTCAAAAAAATTTTTTTTCCTAAGAATGACTGAATCTCTTTTACATTCCTAGGAATATTTATTGTGTCTATAGCTTCAACTCTTTTAGGATCAATTTTAACTCCATATCAAGACACAATATGGCCCAAGAGCTTATCTCTTGCATAACAAAGTGAGACTTTTTGGGATTTAAATACAAACCGAACTTGAGGCATTTCTCAAACATCTGCTTGAGATGTATCAAACAATCTTCATCAGATTTAGAAAAAACAATTAGATCGTCAAGATAGATAACCACAATTTTGTCCCTTTCGTCAATGAAAGCGATATCCATAGCACGTTGGAAAGTAGCACCTGCATTCATTAAAACAAAAGGCATATTGTCATACATAAATGTATCCCAAGGGGTGGTGAAGGCTGGTTTTTCTTTATCGTGTTCATTGACGGCAATTTGATTGCACCCGAAAATCTTGTCAATCATCGACATCCTATTTTCCCCAACTAATTTTTCTAAAATGTGATCCATTTTGAGCAGGGGGTAGTTGTCTTTGAGCGAGGACTTATTTAGATTTCTAAAATCCACACATAGTCTAATTTCCCCGCTTTTCTTTCTAACCGGGACCAGGTTTTCTACCCAATCGGAGTATCTCAGTGGTACGATTATTTTTCCATCCAGGAGCTTTTTGACTTTCTTTTCGATCACAGGAAATAAAATAGGATTGATTTGTTTGAGTTTTTTTCTAAAGGGTTTGACACCAGGCTTCAGGCCTATTTTATTTTCAATCAGAGTGGTGTCATAGGTTCTTAGCTATTCATATGACCAAGCGAAAACGTTCTTGTACTTTCTAAGCAACTCTGTGTATTTACTTTTGGTTTCTGGGGACAGATATTTGGATAGTTTCACCAACCGAGGGTTTTCTTTAGTACCTATGTCATAGTCCTCAACCTCTTCAGGTTGAGGCTGTAGAGTGGATTTTAAAGGGATATCATCTTGATTAAATAACCTTTCCAAGGGAATCAGTCCTTTGGGAATCTGGTTACTTTTTAGAACAAGCATTCGATGATTCACGATCTTATCGTGAAATTATTGAGGTCTTCCCCTTCCTACATGATCCAAATTGGATCATTTTGGTTTTCTTGATCAATATGTGTTTCGACAAACTCATCTATTGATTCTAAAAATTTGCGAAGTTGTTCATCATCCTCAAAAACTTGTCAATGTTGTACATTATTTGGTATAGAAGGTCAGTGTCTCATTTTTATGTGGTACTTCAGTTTAAAAGTTGTGGGAGGTGTGAATGTTGAGGCTACTTTGGCTAAGGCATCAGCCTGTTGGTTTTCAGTCCTTGGAACGAAATGAACCTTCACATATGAGAAGAAATTTTCGATCAGATCCTAGACACAATTCCTGTAGGACCTCAACATAGGATGTTTGTCCTGATACTATCAGTTCACCTATTTTATGATTAGCTAAGCGTCACCAAAAACTTTGAGGTTTCTTATTTTCGTTCTCCTAGCAGCTTCTAACCCTAACACTAAGGCTTCATACTCGCACACATTATTTGTGCAGTCCACATTCCATTGTAGCCTATAGAAAAAGGGGATTACAAATTGATCATCAGGAGCCACAAGGAGTGCCCCTACTCTAGCTCCAAAGTATGATGAGGCACCGAAAAAAAAAATCTTCCATACACCAGTGCTATATACATTTTTTTTAATTTTTTCTTTATCAGTTTTCTTTTTGCGTACAACTTTCATTTATATCTACATCAATATCGTCATCAATGGATAAGATACAATTACCTAAATCTTGATCAGCTATATATACAGGGTGGTTATTTGGGTTTTGTGGATTGCTTACCATGAAAGCCAATCTAGTTTCTCTGTATAAGCATGTGTATTGTCATCCAAAAACTGGAATCGTAACATACATCATGTCAAGTTGGAGAGATCCTCCAAGATTGGTGCCCCATGACCTAGATAACAACATAACATATTTCGGAGGAATATCGACAACCACTACGCCCATAAGAATGCTTTTTACAGGTATTTGTGCTAGGTTTACCACCAAGTCTTTAATCATACCTATGCATTTGACTTTTCTTGAATCAAATGAGTATAAATATCCATAAGGCCTACTGATTTCGAGGCCCAATTTATCCATAATTGATTTAGGCATTACATTGTGGGATGCTCCATAATCTAGCATATAGTTATGCAATAGGTGGTCAAATAAGGCTAATGTGATATAGAAGGGGGCAACAATGTCTCTAGCGCCTTCGAAATGTGGACCAAAAACACTTTTCGGCTTATCATCTTCTAGGTTGATCACATCGGCTTGGCTTTCATCTTGTGAAAAAATAATCATCTTGGTAATTTGATTTCTGTATATGGGATTTTTAGCCAGCTCAATAGGTGGGATAGGGATTTTGATTTTGTTTATTTCATTTTCCATATTAAAATTTCCTAGGGCCTTGTCGCTCTCTATGTTTGGGGCCTCCATTCCTTTCTTTTCAGCTTTTCTTTGTGGTGCAGATTTGGTTTCACTCACAGAGACCTATGTTTTCACGGCGGGTGTTCCTACTAACTTGGACTTGTCAGGTTGTGTGTCAGCGGTGTGGGTTTTTGCAGTCTATTTCTCAACAACCTTAGGAGCCACTTCATCAGTTTTGCCACTAGGCAAGATCGTTTTTGTTGGGGTGGTTGGAAGACTCTTGTTCCTAGGTCTTAAATTGTACTTCTCATGTAGTTCGGCTATAATATCACCTGCGATACCCTGATAGGTCAAATCTTCAGAAGTACCGTTGTTAACATCGTCTTCTGATCTAATTTCATTATTTAATGATTTTTTGTAATCTTGTCTTGATAAATAAGGTGATTTATTATCGTTACCAAGATTATTTATATCCTCATCTAACTCTTCAAAATCTTCTAGGTCTTCCTCTGCAATGAAGTTTTCACTTTTGAAGGGGGTTGGGATTTTTTGATCCTCATTCTTAATTTTTTTCAGTGGGACCTGAGGATCAGGATTCCTTCTAAAATCCTTCCTAGGAAAATTATCCGTTTTTTATTTATCTAGTTCCATTTTTGAAATCTTATTTGACAGTTCTCTAATTACCTTAGCCATCTCATCTATTTTATCTCCTGAGGATTTCCCCGATCCTGAGGATCCACTTTGTTCTTTGAATTTCCTAATTTCTTTGTTCCCAATTTCTATTTTTTCTTTTAATTTCCTTGATGCCATCATGTTAGATTCAATTTCTATGGCATCATATTGCATTCTCGTGAGATCTGATGATCTCCTTTCTCTCAATAATAGAGTAAAATCGGGATCAAAAGCTCCAGCGAAAGTCACCTTTGATGCGGGTTGATAAGGTTTGACCTCAACCGAGATTTTATTATACAACTTGTTAAACCTTTGCATGAACTCGAGAATTGATTCTGAGTTTTTCTTTCTAAGGGCTCCAAATTGAGTTAGGTAATAGAGGTGGTCTCTCCTTTCCCCCCATTGTCTGATAAAAGCGTTTTCAAGTTCTTCATAATATCTTAGAGATCCTGTTGCTAAGGCTCGGAACCAGGTCCTCACCTGTCCTTCGAAAGTCTGAACGAGGAGTCTAGAATAGACATCTTCGTGTTCAATTCCAAGGATGTCGGTAAATTGGTCAAAGAAATTTATGTGTTCTTTAGTGGTTAAATATCCTTCCCCTGTAAATTTGGGAAGGATTTTAATATAATTTTTGAGAAGGTCATGTAGGGGGACTTGGAAGACAAGGGGGGCATATCTGGTAGCTACCTTAGCAAAGATTCTAGGAGGCGGTGCTTGGCCACCTGCTGGTTCTCCTGGGGCACCGCCACCAGCTCCTGTGCCTCCGTGTGTAGCCATTTATGTATTTGAGGATGAAGCTCAGAGTGTGTGAGGAGAAGGTTCACGGAAGTTTGGGGTATATACTTCAGGAAAAGAGAATGTATCGTTTGAAGAAGGAAGCGAGACAAATCTCTCAAGTATTTCCTTAACTTTGAACTGTGTAAAATTAGGCTGAAAATTAGTATGTATGGGTGAAATGATTTGTCTAAGAAATCTTCATGATTTTAAAATCTTTTCTGGATCAGAGATTGATGAGGTCTGCTTTTCATCTGGGTTCTTTCTAGTGTTCTTTCAGCTAAAAGCCAGTTTACTTATCGTGGAGTCTCCAAGTGAAAGATGAAGGTAGCCTTAGAAGGTTTTTCTATATTAGTTCACTATCAAAGAAATAAAGTGTCAATGTCGTTCTTCCCAAGGAAAAGTTTTGTTTCTTTGTTCCCTGGCAACGGTTCCAAAAAGAAGTTGTTCCTGATTTTATACTTTAAGGCTCTAAAGTATATCATCAAGGCATCTGAAAAGATAAAGAGAATTAAGGGGAAAGCATCAAATGTGAAGGGTAAATCAGAGTTGGTTTGTCAACTGTCTCTGTCTAGCTTCCCATTGCTCTTGGATGCTGATGTCTCTCTCGATAACTTACCATGAGCATTCTAATTCGACCCGGGTAGTTTCTATTTGTAGGATAGTATTAAATAAGTTCAAAGCAATGCTAGTTTGATCTTGCAGGCCAGGTTCTATGTTAATCTGTCTATTATTTGGGACAGTCATGAGGGGTAAAATTTTATTGAATTATAAAATGTTTAAAGATTTGTTGCTTCAGTTTTGAGGGATGAAATAGAAAAGGAGTTTTGGAACTCAAAATAATAACACAATAACAGTAGAGGTTGTTTCTTGTACTTGAAACATTTGAGAATAGTATAATAAAAAAAGTAACGTGTCAGAAAATATGAGGCTTTAATCATGAAAGAATCTCATATCATAACAAAAGAAAGAGAGAAAAATGAGATTTCTAATGAAATATAAAATATAACCATCCAAATGACCTACATGTCTTGAAACTGTTGATAACAATCATAGAGGAAAAACTGTAAATGATTAGATAATTAAATAAAATCAAACCACAATAGAAGTTTGAGTCAAACTGTAGATGATCATTCATTAGAAAGACATGAAAATAAATATGTTGAAAGATATTAAAAAAAATAGAGTAAAGGAACACATAGCTTCAAGTTGACATAATTTAGAATCTTTTCTGCATTATCTATATCATTAAAAATTGGAAAACTTCTAATACAATTGGCCCTCTCTCAGTCTTGTGAAATTATAGGTATACATGGCCACCAAACCTTTTTTCTATTGGTGATTAACTAACTTCCAAAGACTAACGGTTACATGAATGTGGAATACTAAACCGTTTACATTTCTATCTTTATCTTCTTTGATTAATTTCGATGATGAAATTTTCAAAATAATACTTTAATTTTTTTATTCGATGAAACTGCTTCTTCTTTTTAGAGACAATCAATATATTTTCCCAGGAGGTGCACCAACACTCTAGGAGCCTCTGGAATATCTTTCACCTCAAATAGGAAGAATTTTCTCTGTAGTCATGGTAGATGGTCTTCAACTATCTTTCCTGTAAACTCAATAGCTCGTAACTTTAAATTAGGCCTCACCATCCACCTATTAATCTGTGTAACATCAATTACCTTTATCTATGAGATCTCTACCTAAATTTCTTCCAGATCCTCCTTGAATCTTAACTGATGTCTACCAATGTTAATTTCTCCTAATAAACCAGGACAGTTGTCTCTTCCAATGTTCAACGAAGCCTTATCTAGAAGATCGAAAATTGCCTGACAATCATCGTTAACCTCTTTGATTATTCTATTGTTTTCGGCGAGGCTTGCCTCCCAAACCTTGAGTATTATATCCCTTTTGATATACTTTAAAACATATAACTTATGAGTCTTTCTGATCTCCTCTTTTGCTGAAAGAGTCACTTCCTTTTGAAAAGTGGTTTTGGCTGCTTTTGTCTCTCTCTCTTTTAGGAGAATAATCTCCAAGGATTTTCTTGTCTCCTGAAAATAAGTTTGAATAATTTCTAGCTTAGAGATCAATCCCTATTGCTCTTTTTCTATTTTTGCATGTATTTCCAATGCCTGTGCTTGGAAAGTTTCCATCTCTATCACTTGATTTTGAATGGAATTGATCTTATTTTGTAATTTTCCACTCATTTCTTCTTGCGGTAGGACCTATGCTTCACTGACCTGTATTTTCAGGTTTGCTTCATCTAAGCTTGTTTTCATTTTTTGAATCTCTTGAATGTCATTGAATCTGGCTCATTCTAGACCTTTGTCTATCTCCCCACTGATACTTCTTTCGGTCTCCTTTTATTGACTTTGTAGCTGAGCTATCATATAATCTTTCCGCTGCAACATAGTTGTCAAATTACCCACAGAGTATAAATTTGTCGATGCTAAGGCTCCCATTGTGCCTGCTATCCCTGTAGTGAATTCCCCTTCTTGAATTTTTTGTCCATCTATGATGATCTTGTGATTTTTTACCCTCATGTCTTCTCTTGGATGCATTTCCTATTTACGGATAACCTTCCTCTTTTTACTGAAAAAGTGATCAAAGGAAGGAATCTCATCCCTAGAAATAGGTTCGAGATCACTAATGTAAAGGAATTCCATTTGGGGGTTACCATAAGTAGATTGCAAAGGGGTCAAATAAGTAATAGGACTTCCAATCTCCATTGATGTTGTTCCTCCTATTTTTTTGGGAAAATCCCCAGGGATTTTTGGGGATGTTTCTAACTCCTTATCTTTCCTAGACTCTGATTGCTCTATTTATTGTGAAGGAATTTCAATATCCTTCATTTTTTCCTTTGCAGTTGTTGTATCCTGCAACTCTGTTTCAAAACCTGGGGGAGGCCCTTCTTGCTCTGGAGGGGAGGTCATGGATTCACCCTACAAAATATTTGGCAAAAAACTTCGCCTATGGCCTTGGAAGGACATGAAACCAGTCTGTAAATCGAGTGATAAGGCCTGTACCCTGTTCAATACCTCCTCATAGTTTTTAACCTCTTTGACTATATCATCATAAATAGACTTTTTGTGTTCATAAGCCTTCATATTTCATTGCATAAAATGTATGTTCACCAGTTGATAAGGGTCATGTTTTTTATGTTCAATATTTACTAGTTTAATATCTTCTAGTGCTTCTGCTTCCACTTTAGAATGGCCTAGGTTCTGCAATGAAAGTTTCCCGATATGTACAGGGAAGGTTGGCCAGATATTCTTTTGAGCTGCCTTTACCTCTATTCCAATACCGCCTTTTACTATCTGGCGCGCTACCTCTTTGCACACCAGTCTGTCTAGGAGGAACTTTGGAAGTGCATGGGGAGGATTGAGCATCGATAAACCCTAATGTAAGAGAAGTTTTCATCAATGAACTAGTCAACTATTGCTTTAAGGTTTTCTGAGACTGTCTTAGAAATGCGAGGGGGTTCACAACCATAAAACATTTTATGTAGTGGAATTAATATGAAATGACAAATTTTGTAAAACACATCCTTAGATTTTTCTTCCCATAGCACAGAGTGATACTCATGAATGGGTGCAGGGCAAGTTATGTTCCAACTCCAATTCATCAGAGGAAATGGTGTCACAAAGCAGATTGCATCCATGATGTACGTCGACATGTAAAAGGCCACTGGCTAACCTTTAGATCTTGCAACTCTGTAATTTGAAACCTCTTGGGCTAGGTTATCAGACAAAATCTTGCTCTAGTTAAAAGTGTATCCTTCTAATGCTTCTTCTAAAAGGGGCACCCATTCTGTAGGAAAATGGAAGGGATCCTTTTTCCCAAAGAGTCTACACAACATAATGGCTACATAGACCATGTACTCGTTCAAATATGCTGTGGAATAAATTCCATGGGAATCAGCCCTAAATTTCAATGGACATCTCCACCATACTTTAATATGATCAGGATATGTTTGGTCGGCCTCAGTGCATTCTTTCCTTTGAAACTCAGTTATAAATTCGACATTATAAATGTACTTACGATTTGGCGAGAGTTTGTACATTACTTGTATATGCTTTGGCCTGAAGGAGCCGACAATGACTGCTTGATCATTGTAAATTCTTCTCTTTGGGATATCAACCTTCTCCAAGGCCCAATTGATCATATCATTGTATGCCATGAACCGAGGGCGTGTTGCGATCTTATGAAGCTCTGATTTTGCTATATCGCGAAATTGGTTCTCTGAATCAACAGGAGAATTTTTTATTTTTCAATCCAGAAATTCATAGCTTTGTCTCCGGGATTTAATTGAGTCAATGGCATGTGGCGTAGTGTCAGATATGATATCCGCTTTTGGGTTATGCATCTCCTCTATATTTTCACTCTTCTTCGGTGCTTTCTTTGGCACCATAGCTTTCTGTTAGAAGGAAAACCTGTCACAGAAAAGAAGCGTAAGAGTTTAGCTGAATGTGAATTACTTGATAGCATGAACCAGGATAAGTTGTGAAACACGGGCCTTTAATTGTTCTTAAACTTGTTTTATGACAAAAACACTGATGCAGCTGACCTGCAATAAATTACATTCAATTCAAAAAATATTTTTGAGATACGCATTAGTGTCGCAACATTTATTAGTTATCCATTTATTAATATGACTGTATTTTGGCATTTTTTTGAATTCAAAACTCGGAAGATTTCATTCAACGGTACCAAAAATGAGAAAAAACCTAAGAAGTTTTAATTACTGTTAATCGTGTTTTATAAAATAGAGTTAGTTCATTTTAAACGCTGATTATGGTTCACTACTTCGCGTTTCGGGGTTTCGGGAATCGTGGATACATGAGGTATGCCATCACTAAACCCCGATTATTGAAATTGCAAAATCACGATGAGATTAGATTAATCCCTAACTTTTCTATTAGCGAATTAATTAATCAGGATTAAAAACTAACTTGCAATCTTTCAGGGTTTCGAGGATTGTGGATTCATGAGGTATGTCATCACTAAATTCCAATTCCCGAAATGCGAAATCACGATGAGACTAGATTAAGCCCTAACTTTTGTATTAGCGAATTAATTAATCAGGATTAAAAACTAATTTGCATTATTTTCAGGAAATCGGGGATCTGGATTTCGTGATTCAATATGTATGGAAAACGTATGGTTTTAAGTAGACCTAAATCCTGAAAAGTTTAAAAAGAATTAATTGACTCTTCTAGGTTTTAAAATACAATGATTTAAAATAAGTTCACAGACTGCGTGTCGAGACTTTTTAAAACAACTTTGTTTTTCTACCGTTGAAATTTTTAAAGTATAAAGCTTGGTTGGATTTCGATACCGGGATTTTGGAAATGATAACGAAGCTTATGCTTTATGAAAAGCCGAAACCCGAAAAAGGAAAGTTTGGGTCTTAGAATAAAGACTTTAAAAACTGTTTCAACAGAAAGTTAGGAGAAATGAAGATTCTGCTGAAACCAAAGGCCAAACCTATGAAGTAGAGACCATATATAATGAACCCGACATATAAGAACAAGGTAAAAGTAGAGATAGACAGGATGTTGTAAGCTAGAATTATAGAACTTGTTGAAGAATCATAATGAATCAGTCCAATGGTAGTTTATAACAAGAAGACAGGAGGAATTAAGATATGTGTATATCTGAGAAAGTTGAATGATGCTTGTTTACACGATCCATTTCCTACCCCATTTACATATGAAGTGCTGGAAAATGTAAGGGGTCGAGAGGCATACTCTTTCACATATGGATTCTCAGGATACTACTAGATCAAGATTGTGCAAGAAGACATGCAAAAGACCACTTTTGCAAAAAAATGGGGTTCTTACCAATACACAATTATGTCATTTGGATTGGAGAATGCACCAACAATATTTTCTAGAGTGGTCGTCACATATTTCAAAGAGTTCATTCATAAGTTCTTAGAAGTCTATTTAGATGATTGGACAATATGCAGTCTATTGAAATATCATGCAAAACTTTATGCTTAATGTTAGATAGGTGTAGTTAGTACCAGATCTCATTGAATTTGAAGAAATGTGTTTTTTATGCAACTTTTGGAATATTGTTGGGCCATGTGGTGTGTAAAAAAGGATTGTTAGTTGACCCTGCAAAGATAGTTGTGAGTTTTGACTTGCCACCTCCAACTTCAGTATGTCAATTGAGAGCTACATTAGGTCATACATGATACCATAGAAAGTTCATCAAAGGATATGTGCAGATCACAACCCCTATGGAGAAATTGTTGAATAAGGAAGTTAAGCTTCAGTGGAACGAGGAATGTCAAAAGAGCTTGGACACACTAAAGAAGAAGTTGGTTAGCACATTGATTTTGATATTCCCAGATTGGAAGAAGGAGTTCCAAGTTCATGTGGATGCATCATCAATAACATTGGGTGCAGTTATATCACATCATGGAGAAGGATATTTAGACCATCTGATTACATTTGCAAGAAGGAAGTTATCATATACATAATAGAACTATACTACGACATAACGAGAAGGTTTGGAAATGGTGTATACCTTGCAGAAGTTCAGACACTATATTTTGGGATCTCACATTAAGATGTATACAAACCATTTTACATTGAGGTACCTAATTAACTANTAGCCAGTGTTGGGGGGGGGGAGTATGCATATGGATGCTATTTTTCAAAGAATATGATTTTGAGGTGGTCATGAAACCAGGGAAATTTTACTCAGGACCGGATCACTTATCACGCATATTGTCATGTGAATATGCAGGAAATTTGAACAACAACTTACCAGACGCACATTTATTTTCAATTCAGATGATTGATCACTATTTTGCAGACATAGTTAAATTATTTAGTACAAGGGTATCCCCACCAAACTATACAATGGCACATAAAAAGTAGCTAGTAGTGAAGGAAATAGACTATCAGCTGATAGCAAGAAATTTATACAAGTTTGACGTAGTTGGTATTCTGTGACGATGTGTATTAGAGAATGAAAGAAATATGATATTGTAAGAGGCACATGAAGGTGTTGCAGAAGGAAATTATGCAAGAAAAAGAATAGCTCAAAATATTTTGCATGCAGAATTATGGTGTCCTACCCTTCACAAAGATGCTAAGAAATTTTTCCAAAGTTGTGATGTTTGTTTGAGACTGGGGAAACCTTCCAAGAGAGATGAGATGCATTTAGTACCCCAAGCAATGTTACAAGCCTTTGATAAATGGGAAGTGTAATGTTTTGGGCCAATTAATCCAACAACTAAGAGGTTGGGAGCTAGATACATCATTACTACGATAGACTACTTAACCACATGGGTCGAGGCAGAACCAGTTGTTGAGCACTCAACACACCATAAAGGCCTTATCAAATTTTGTCACTTTTGGGTACCACGTGTTTCTTCATTTGTCTGACTCGATTTCATTTTTGGGAAATGGTTTATCTTTGTTTTTTTTCATGTCTCTTATCACCTACTCTGGTTTGTTTGAAATTTTGAAACCTCATGTCGAAAGGACCTTAACACTCGAATTAAGAATCGACAACTAAACACTACACCTAACGCACTTAGATTCAATGTCAGAAAGAATTCAAATGAGTAAAGGAACCAAAAAAAAGCAACAGTCGTCAAGCATCGATCCTCATTAGCGTCAAAAGAATATGGTTTTGGTTTACATAAGTTGTTCGCATAAAGGTTCAAGATATGCTTGATCCCCTTCGACATCGGGGATATATGAGAAAGACATAGGTTAAGAAAGGATGTAAATATATAGTCGATGCTTGATGTGCCTTATCGGGATCGAGGGAAATCCATAAAGATCACAACAATAATTTCAACTACGATAGAGTTATCTCTGACCGCCGATCCCCGATGCATTTTCGACATCAAGATTTTTTCGAGTTGTTAGAAAAACAAGATTGTGGAGAAATAAAATAAAACAAATGCGGAAATAAAACATAGAAGATACACGATACAATAGAGACACATATATATGTGGTTCACCCAGTGTGGGCTACAACCACTAGAGAAATTTTCAGGTCCTTCCTTTATTATTATCTAACAAATGAAGGGATACAACCTATAGAAAACCCGTTGTAACTTCCTCTTAGTTCTCTCACAGTCTCCTATCTCAGAATACAATATTTGCTATCATACTTAGGCGGAATACATTTCCCTCATAAAACAAGGTTGCCTTCTAGAGAAAAAACCCTCACATAATTTCTACCGTTAGATCTGTGAACTTATAATGAACGGTCTAGATTAATAATGAAATTACAATATACATTTACAAGGAAAATTTTCCTTCGGGGGATTCACCCCCGAACACCTGCCGAGGGCCCTCTTTCCCTCGGACCCCACAGAGGGGATAACCCCCCTCTGCACTCCCCTGCATGGAAGAGTGTACATTATTATGGGGTGTAAAGTATTCATGGGGTATAAACATGGCTGAAAACAAATACCTCTGAATCTGGATGATAATCAGGCTCCACAACCAACACGAGGGAGTTAATTCAAGAGCACTTGGGTAGGTTTATCGTCGATCATCGATCCGTGATACTTTAGGGTGTCAGAAAGTTAGGTTTGGGTTTTAGAAATGTATGGATTAAAGAAAGTCTTGACTCCGACTGACACGAGCGAATGAAGCCACTAGTCTCTAATGACACACATCTTTATCACATAAGAGGATCGTACAACATAGTTTTATCCTGAGTCATTTTTGGTCCCCTAAGTCCTAGTCACACCTCCTAGTCAGCTTTGCCACATCATCTCTGTACGAAAAGATCGATTGACATCAGATCTTTTTCCGGAGGATATCAATGAAAATGTTCATAGAACAATCCCGACCACCGATCCACAAAATTAAAGAGCAACATGATGGGACGTTTGCAGTGTTAGATATGATCAGATTTTGGACATTTAAGGAACTAATTAATGCCTAATACCACATTAGTTGCTACCTTGTGCGTTGGTTAAAACAAAATTTTGAAATCACCAATAGACCACATTACCACCCACGCCTCTACTGTCAACCCATGATGAATTAAATTTTAAACACCTTTGACGATCCAACGAAATATTTTTTGAAATTTCACTCACAAACCGAATTGAATGGCTGATGCGACATGGTAAGATCATCCCTATTTAAATCTCTAGAACCATTTTTTAAAAAATTCATTATGCACGTAAGTGAGTTCTAGAGTGTCCAAAGGAGTAGAGTGAGAAACTCAAGACTCTACTAACCCTTTTTATTATCAAAACTAGGTTTAAAAAGCTTTAGAGGTATGTATCCAATTCTGTCAATTCATTGGTTATAATTTATATATGATCATCTTGTTTCTTACACAGTCTCTGAAATCTTCTCTAGTTGCAGGAATAATGTCACCGAGAAATCCAACCACAAGATGCTTGCCTAGAGAACCAAAGCTAAAAGAAGCTAAGATAGGCGAAGGTTCTTCTCCAAGGATTGCGATGCAGTTGGAGTACGCTCCTAAGGCGGAGCCTGCCATCAAAATGACAACAAAGAAATCTTTTATCCAGCCTCCAAAATTTGGTGAAATAGAGGCAAGCAATGGATCTGAGGTAGCCCTCCCTCAGTGGGGGAATATATTCAACATAATTATACAAGAAGAAGACCTAGAGTATATCCCACACACTGACCCAGACGTAAGGGCACTCGATGACCAAGTGCTCCCAAACATCTGATAGTCATATTTACACATGGGGGCAAGAAGAACACCCGTTTTCCCCTATATAGAGGTTTTGAAATAACTCATCGACCATACATATTGGAAGAAGTGATTGATCAATGATGAGAATTGTGGATGCGTCAGAGTTTTACTCCCAACATAAGTCCATAAATCCTACAAGCTCAGGGACCCAGAAGAGTGGCTCAACACAGACTTCTTGGTGAAGTTATATGAATTCTATGACACCATCTGATTGATGGATTTATGGTGGAGAGAAGACAATAAGTTAACCAATTGGAGTAATGGATAGTATGGGACAATCAACCTGAGGGAGGCATTCATCTATTTGATGGCTCTCATCTATCGGCTACATGGAGAAAAAGGATCGCTCCAAGTTTTCGGAAGCATGGATTCCTTTGGTGTACACAATGGAGATCGTTGGGAGCAGCTTCAACTAGGGAGTGATAATCTCAAAACATTTGAGCACCTGTATATAGCAGGCTCAGTCGCCGAAGGAAGGAGAGGCCCCAAATTTCTACATGGCCTTGTACCTGTTCAATGTCATGTGTGCAAGCAACATCTTCATCGACATGAATCTAAGATGGCATGTTGCAGAACTACGGCTTCACGTCTACCTCAAAATACTTTGAGAGAACACTTCCAAGAAGTCTTATGCACTCATCTACGATGAATCCATCGCTCTCATTTATTTCATTATTTTTAAGAAAGAATGCCCAAGACTATCTATTGCAACCAAGAAAATGAAAGCCAAGGTAGCCCATTGGTACTTGGATGAGCGCTCAACCTACATTAGGGTGTTCGGGGCCACCAAAGAACCACATCTCCTACTCGATCATGTCCCAGACTGGCTCATTGTGGGAGAAATAGGTTATCAGACCATCCTGTAGGGCTATAACACCACATTGGTCAAATACAAGAAACAAGCTTTCATACCCTACGGTTTCCATGTGGTGTTCTATCTGGTAAAGGATACTTCTCAAGCCAAACAAGAAGGTATGAGGCAACTTGAATTCAGGTTCCCGATAAGATGATTCCACAAGAACGAACCTAAAGGCGTGGTCCTCCAACATGCTTCACAGGTGTCATCTTGTTGTCCATACACCCATGATAGTTTTGAGGATGAAATATTCAGAGAGTGCACCCATGATTGGGGTGAGGTGGTGAAGAGGAATTTAAATCCTAACCTTGTACAATATCTACTGCAAACAGATATTCAGAAAAGAACATAAAATATGCAATGGAAAATACAAACATTACACATAGATTTTTCCCCTGGAAACCCAAACCGAGAAAACCAACATATTATATATTCATTCATTGTGTTACAATGTTTACAATACAAAATACATATAGGAGCCAGTGGCATCCAAAACTCTAACCCAATGACCTGGATTAGTCAAAAAACCCTAATTCCTTAACTGAAAATAGAAAACCATGAACAAAGAAACCATGTGACGAAAAACCACATAAATATAATGCGGTCCCGAAAATAACACATACCCAACATTCTCCCACTTGTTGTTTTCTCTGCACACAGGGGGTTATAGGGTTACATAGTTAACAATCTAGGGCAACAATGCCCATGGATCCTATACACCAAGAGAACTTCTCAGTGCTCACAGATTTTGTTAATGAATCTGCAACATTCTTCAAAGTGTCCACCTTCATCAATGATACTTTATTTTCTTCAATCATGTCTCTCAAAAAGTGATATTGAACATCAATGTGCTTTGTCTTTGAATGATAAGCAGGGTTCTTCGCCAAAAAAATTGCACTCTGACTATCACACTCTATCCTTATAGCTTGTTGTACCAACCCAATACCTGAACATAATTTGTATAACCATATTGCTTCCTCACTTGCATGAGTGGCTGCCATGTAATCAGATTATGTAGTTGAAAGTGCCACTACAGCTTGTCTTTTGGTCATCCAAATTATTTCTCCTCCAAATAGGTTAAGCACATACCCACTTGTAGATCTCCTACGATCCAAATCTCTAGCCCAGTCTACATCCACAAAGCCATGTATATCAACTACTCTATCCAATCTTGATATTCCTTCGTAGAACAATCCATAGCTAGCAGTGCCACACAAATACCCGAAAACCCTTTTTACTGTTGTCCAATGCTCCTTCTCTAGTTTTGACATATACTTGCTCAAAACTCCCACTGCATGTGCAATATCCAGTCTAGTATAGACCATTACATAGATCAAACTACTAACTGCACTTGCATATGGAACATGAGACATGTCCTCCTCTTCTTCATGTGTCTTGGGAAGCTGATCTGCAGATAATGTTGGCAATTTCAGCTATCAGAAAGCAAATCAGCGTATACTTGTCATTGATGGCAAGAATGTGTGGTCGCAGTGATGAAAATAGCATTGAATAACAGCGCAGTAATAATCGAGAGGAGAAGAGATAGTGATCGTTGGATCCCATCCTAATTTCCCGAAAGAACCAGGACCGTCAGATCTGTAGAAACTGCAAGAGAGATAAATTCATCGGAGAATCGGGGATCGCGAGTTCATAATGCAAATAACAATGACAACGAAAACCCCGAAGTCGCGATATGAGATTTCGCGATTTAATCGCAGCCGTTAAATCAAGCAAGGATCTAGACCGTTCATTTGTATGGACACGTG
>ML777527.1:1005203-1060865 GCA_009831015.1 Picea engelmannii | reverse complement strand
CCCTTTATGGGTTTCCTCGTGAAAATCTGTCTCTGTGTGTATTTTATGTGTGACTGATGATATTTACTCTTACTGTCCATATGATGTATGTTGCTTGATGACACATGAAGAAATATTAATAATTGTTAAGAAGGTATAAAATTTTTTAAGCATATATACAACTGATTCACCCCCCCCTCTCAGTTGTATTAGTATTTCCAACAGATAACTTTACACCAACAGGAATAGGAACCTTGACCAGTTTACATTCCTACATATTAAACCTTTGCAATATTGTCTCGACATATTTTCTTTGATTTAACCAGAGTTTCCTCTTTTTTCGATCTCTTTGAATTTCCATGCCCAAAATGAAATTTGAATCACCAAGATCCTTCATGTTGAATTTAGAGGACCACTGAGTTTTCACATCCTGGATAATCTCCTTGTTGTTTCCTATCATCAACATGCCATCGACATACAAGACCAAATAAATCAAATGATCACGAATTAATTTAGAATACACATAGTGATCCTCTTTTCTTCTTGTGAAGCCAAGTCCCAACATATAAGTATCAAATTTTTGATACAACATCCTTGGTGATCGTTTTAAACCATACGGGACTTTTTCATCTTGCATACAAGCTCCTTCTTTCCTTTCACAACATAATCTTCTGGTTGCTTCATAAAGATTTCTTCTTCCAGATCCCGATGTAGGAATGTTGTCTTCACATCCATCTGTTCTATTTCAAAATCAAATGCAACAACAATAGATAACATAAATCTTATATAGGTTAACTTGGCAATAGGAGAAAAAATCTCACCAAAATCAATTCCTTCAACCTAGGAATAACCCTTTGCTACTAATCGAGCTTTGTATTTCTTCACTTTTCCTTCTGCATTCATATTCTTTTTAAATACCCATTTGCTGCCAATGGAATTTCTTCCAATTGGAAACTCCACTAGATCTCAAGCCTCATTCTTATCCAAATATGCCATTTCTTCTTCCATGGCCCTTTTCCAGAGATTTCAATCCTTTGAATCCACTACCTCCCTGACAGTTCTAGGATCATCATCAGTAATAGACAAAGAAAAATTCGAACAAAAATAAGATGGACTATACCTTTCCGGTAGCCTTCTTTGTCGATCCGATCACCTCAATACTGGAGTATGAGGATTTCCTTCTTCTGATTCATGTTATTTTGTAGTGTCTGCTTCATCATCCTTTAAATCAAACTCTATCTTCTCTGGTTCTTCCTTACTTGGTAAGAATTACTTTTTAACAACATCCTTCATTTCTCTAAATACCACATCTTGGCTATACACTACCTTCTTAGTTTTTGGGTTCCAAAGACTATAACGTTTGGGAGCATCTTTATATCCAATAAAGATACATTTTTCAGCCTTCTTATCCAACTTACTCCTGTTTTCCTTTGGAACATGAACATATGCATCACAGCCAAATACCTTAAGATGTGTGAGAGAAGGTTCCTTACCAGTCCATACCTCTTGTGGAGTCTTGTCACCCAACGCTGATGAGGGTGATCTGTTGACCAGATAACATGCATTACCCACTGCCTCTGCCCAAAATTATTTCCCTATCCCGGCACCACTAAGCATGCACCTTGTTTTTCCATCAATGTCCTGTTCATCCTTTCTGCAACTCCATTCTGTTGAGGTGTATATGGAGTAGTCTTCTGCCTTTCTATACCGCACTTCTTACAAAATTCTTCAAATTCATTCCTACAGAACTCTCCGCCATTATCTGTCCTCAACACCTTAATTCATTTCTCTGTTTGATTCTCAGCAAGAGCCTTAAACTCTTTAAACCTGTCAAAGACTTCAGATTTCTTCCTGAGGAAATATATCCAATTTTTCCTTGAGAAGTCATCTATAAATGAGACATAGTACATAGATTTTCCCAATGATGGGACCGACACAGGTCCAAAAACATCACTGTGAACTAGCTATAAAATTCCTTCTTCCCTCGTTGCACTGGAGGGGAATCTTACCTGATTATGCTTCCCATATAGACAATGTTCACAGAAATCAAAATCTAGAGAGCAGTTAGACATACCTTCAACCATACCTTTACCGTGTATTAGTCGAAGACCCTTCTCTCTGATATGCCCCATTCTTTGATGCCACGACATAACCTTTTCGCCAGAGACTGTAGGATTTCTTTATTTTTCAACTTCAATATCATGATCAATGGAGCTATTACACTCATCAGTAATAGTTATTCCTAGTAGCTTATAAAGAGTTCCAAACTGAACTCCCTTCATCAACACCATTTCTCCTTGAACCATTCGGCAAGTTCCCGTTTCAAAAACTGATTTTACCCCTACATCTTCCATTTTGCTAACAGAAATCAAATTTCTGGCCATACCTGGGATGTGTAGAACACCAGACAGTGTTCTAATCCTTCCATCTATGAGTCTCAACTTGACCCTTCCTCTTCCTATGAATCTGGTTGTCAAATCATTACCTAAGAAAACATTACCTCCATCATACTTTTCATATTCACAGAACCACTCCCTGTGGGGAGTCATATGAAAGGATGCACCAGAGTCAATCAACCATGCCTCATGATCTGCATGTGTGATTGAAGAGGCCGAGTACACATCCCCTCCTTCTTCCCTGGAGGCCTTTTCTTCTGTAGAAGAAGATTCTTTAGATCCCTTCTTTTTCTCAACTTTGGATCTACATTGCTTCTTGTAGTGCCCTTCTTTTCCACAACTCCAACATACCCTTACAAACTTTCCAGGAGATTTAGATCTACCCTTAGACTTAGATCTCCCACTTGAGAAATTAGATTTATTTCTTTTCTGGGAACGTCCTCTTGCAAATAATGCGTCTGTGCTATGTCCTTCCATATTCTTTCATCTCATCTCCTTTGACAACACGGATGAGACCACTTCTTCAAACTTCAAAGAAGTTGTATTACTACCTATGGCCACAACCAGACTATCCCATGAGTCTAGTAAAGAACAAAACAAACTGATACATTTATCTTCATCTAAAATTTTAATCTCAACAGATACTAACTGACTTACCACAGTATTGAAGGCATTCAAATGCTCTACCACCGAGTCTCCATCCCTCATCCTCAATTTATACAACTTCTTTCTTAGGAATAGTTTATTTAACAGGGACTTAGACTGATACAACTTCCCCAACTTTTCCCATAAATCCTTTGTTTTAGCTTCCTTTGACACATTCAGTAATATTGAATCGGAGAGACACAGTCGGATTGTGCTCTTTGCCTTTCGATCCATCTTTTTCCAGTCACTACACAAGTTCTAGTAGGTGCAGTACCTGGATCAATCGTGATCCACTGATCTTTGTCCACCAAACGATATTCCATCTTGAGCTTCCACAACTCAAAGATTTTCCCATTAAACTTCTCGATCTCCATCTTCGAATTGCTTGCCATTTCTTTTCACCTGAAAAACAGTACTGCAGATCTCCCACTGTAACAAGGCTTATCACAGTCCGGAGCCAAACCCTTGACCATAAAGGCGTCCCCTTGAAGCCAATAAATCTCTGATACCAAATGTAAATCCTAACCTTGTACAATATCTACTGCAAACATATATTCAGAAAAGAACATAAAATATACAATGGCAAATACAAACATTACATAGAGATTTTTCCCCTGGAAACCCAAACCAGGAAAACCAACATATTCTATATTCATTCATTGTGTTACAATGTTTACAATACAAAATACATATAGGAGCCAGCGACATCCAAAACCGTAACCCAATGACCCGGATTAGTAAAAATACTCTAATTCCTTAACCGAAAATAGAAAACCATCGGCAAAGAAACCATGTGCTGAAAAACCACCTAAATATAATGTGGTCCCAGTGCGAAAAACAATTTTGGGGGTGTTGCCCCCAAACCCTTGAGGGGGGGCCTAGCGCCCCCCCCTCTAACCCCCCTTCGTGCCTAGTGCAGATGCTCAGACACTACTACTCGTGCAAAGAATATAACACATACCCAACCAACCCAAACATGACTAGGTTCAAGGCCATGAGAATGGATGAATAGGTGGAAACAATAGAGTAGTGTTATCAAGAGGCCCTCAGAGCCAAGGAAGAAATAAGAATGGTAGAGGAAATAGAGGGACGAAGAAGGGGATTTATCTTGATGGAAGAGGCACAAAGAGTCATTGATTAGTTTCAGAATGACCCAGATATCGTAGAAATGACAAGGGTTTCGGCTGACAACCCAATCGCAAGCAGAGGAGAGCCTAGTGGCTCAGAGTCGATGCAACTTGAAGGAATCACCGGGCCAAAAAATCTTGAAATTCCACCACCAAAGATCAGATCACCAGGGGGAATTTCAAATCATCCCGAGATATCAAGGACACCAGGTAGGACTAGTGTACCAAAACCCTTGCATGATTTAATAACTATCTATGATGATGAGGAGAGTTCAAAGGTTTCCCTGGTGACTCCGATGCAGATTACAGAGAAAAATGAACTTGATAAAGCATCTTCCTCATCTCCCGATGCTACAATTCAAAGCCTTACACAAAGAGACCAAGAGGACAAAAGTGTCGTAGAAATTGAGCTACTCGATACACCAGGAACCCCAATGGACATCTCGATAAATGAGCTAGGATCAGGTGAACAAGAAGGAGAAATTTCACAATAGGAAATCGACATCTCAACAACCGATTACCAAGTGAGTACTGAAAATTCTCCCAATTCCTCGACTTTGACCAGTACTTTTCCACCTGATGAGAAACAACTAGAGGTCAAGCCATCAAGAAATACGAAAGAGGTTCTAGAACCCAGTCTTGAACATATACACATCGTCAGGGGCCTGGGAAACACTCTTAATTGGGGAGAGAAACAAATCCATGAACCTGTGGATGAGGTCACTGATATATAGGCCATTTCCTACAATCGAAAGAGGAAAGACATCATGAAGAGAACCACTAAGAAAAGGAGACTTACTTTGGACAGTTCCATCTTGATCACCATAGAGGAGAATTTGATCAGCAAAGACCATGCCAATATGTCTGAGCTTATCGGCGTAGGGATGACAATCACAGATGCCACCATGGATAGAGCAAGAAAATATGAAGAGGAGTTGGAGCATCTGCGCCATTTGGTGAAATACTATCAGGACTCCACACTGGCCACTGTATTCATGAGAAACGAATTCCAAGATACCTACAACAAATTCATGAGTGAGCGACACCTTTTCACTATAGGGATAGCCGACTTCCAAGAATACACCCTCATGGTGCTAGCAACATGAAAATACATTGAAAGATGATATGAGAAGGCCCACCAAGTGGTGGAAATAATTTATTACATCAACACGGTTCAAAAGGGATGAGACGCTGAAGAGAATGACATTTGGGTGATTAGGGACAACATGATCGATCGCATAAGGAAGTCGGTCGAATACTAGGTGAAGATGGGCCAAGAAACTCAACGACATATTCAAGAGAAATGGGCCAATTGAGAAATAAGATGGACCAATATCAATCGGTCAATGAGAGACATCGGTCTCCTAGAATTTGGCTCACCCAAGGACTTTGTGGACTTGCATGACATAGTCAAACAACATGTAGAACAAGTCTCATCATGGACTGTAGAGATAGAAAAGGTGGCAAACATGGCGCCGAGTAAAGTACAACAGTTTATGGATCACCCAATCAAGTCTCGGGTAGTATTACAGTAGTTAAGTGCTAAAGTAGTCAAGTATCGGGCTCAGGTAATGGAGATAAAGGAGATCCTTTCGGACCTGATGTACCAAAACATATTCTCGTATCCCAACACATGTGAGGAACTCTTCGTCAAATGGTCAGAGTAGGAGAAGAGTCATCCACTTAAGTGAAACCATTTGATGACTCTTAGAAGACAGAGAGATGAAAGTGCCATGTGGCGATGTTTTTTTTTACTTAGCTTTCACTTTTGATAGTTATTTGTAGATAATAATTTTTTATAAATAAGAGGGTCGACCTTTTAGAAAAGGTCGATGGTTTTTGCAAAGAACCTAATTTTTGGAATTGTAAAGAACTATTTCAGAACTACCTTAATCGAGAAGTCTTGTTTAGGACCAGAGACAAGTTTTTGTTTTACATCAAAGGTGTGTGTTATTGGACCATAAGGAGGAATTACTTCTGAATTTATCTCATGAATGGATGTTGTAATGGGTAAGAGTTTTTTAATCTATTGATAAGTTAGATGATTCAATATTTGTATAGTTCTTATCTCTAATGATGGAAAGAAAATCATTGTGTTAATGTGTTATTAGTGATTAGAGATAAGGAAACTAATTTTATTTCCATCATTTTATTGCATCTATGTTTTCTTTCGATAATTCTATCTCAGTCAATAATTGAAATACCAACAGGTTGATGTATTAGTACTAGGCTTGTCGTAGGTGTGAAAATCTTTGGTTGCATGCTTGAGCATGAGGGTTATCCTGAGCTCAGCCTTCTTCAGTAGTTAAATTTTCCCCCCTTTTTTCCTTTACCCAGCTGGTTTATACCAGCACATATCTTTTATCAAACCCATTTATATGAGAAAATACAAAAAGAGAACAATCAAAATGAAGGAGGAGTTTTCACAAGAAAATATCCTATAAATCACTACGTAAAGCCCATTGATTAATTGGTCAGATCGCAAGATCTGGAGAACCATTCCACTATTAAATGCTGCAGAGTCTAATTGGGCCTCAGTGGAAGGTTTGGTTCCTGTTGTTTATTTTAAGGGATTTAGGACCCCTCAACAGAATTGGTACTATAAGGAGGGCCCGAATGAATGAATGGATAACAATATTCCTGGTATAATATTTCATACAACCTACATATTCAAAACATCCCACATGAATGGCTAGTCATTCTCAAGACAACCAACATACATTGAGTACTCTTGAAATGAGTAATTCACCCCAACAAGAGGAAGACAATTTATTCCCTGAAATACCTTACGCTCTTCCCCACGAGGAGTTGAACCAGTTCAGAAGAATCACAAGAGATTACGCTTGACAAATTAGAGCACTACCCTTAGCTTTGTTAATCCCTCATAGAAAACAAGTGAGAAGACCAATGGTCGACACCCCCATCTAGGTTTTTGTCCACACACTAGAATACCTAATAGATTTCTCCCTCACCGAGATTGAAAATCCCCTCAACCTGATCTCCAAAACAACAGCCGGTAACTTCTCTGAGCCCAACAATTTTTCTGATGAGGAAGGTTTTAACTCAGAACGTTCAGTTTCAGAGTCGGACGACATGGAAGATAACAATGATCATAATGATGAAAGGGGAAACCCACCTCATTATAATCAACCTTGGTTGGCCAGAGATTCTCTATCCATCCTCGAATGAGTACATAACCTCCCCCGACATCCAGAAAAGTTACTCCCTAAATTTGACCCTGAAACCTCGGGATTTTATGAAGATCATATCAAAAAAATCATACTAGCTATTAGATTGATGAATGTACAACATGAAGACATAGTATGCAGGATTTCCCCTATACTTTTGAGAATTTGGCCTCCACGTGGTATTTCAACTTTCGTATAGGGTCCATAAATAGTTGGACGAAGTTTCAAAAGGATTTTTTAGATAAATTTTCAAAAGAAACCACTACAAGAGCTTTGATGGTTGAGTTATTCACCACCACCATGAGTTCAAAGGAGAAGGTTAAAGATTTCAATCAACGATTCACCACTATCCTAAAAGAATTTCAACCTGAAGCTAAACCCACTCAAGAGTTTCAAATCAAAGTATACACTAATGCTCTCCTTGCTTCCATTTCCATGTTTGTGAAGAGGGATTCCAAAACAACATTAGCTGAGAATTTTGAGGAAGACAAAACAACAGAATTCCAAATGAAGGGATGTAAAGAAGGCCAGGTCTCATCAGTTAAGAAGGAAGTTCAACCTCCTCCCAAGAGAGTGTTGCACCTCTTTTGTCACCTAAATGAGAAAAACATAGGTTCTTACAAGCCTAGTTGTGTTATCTAGGGAAGGCAACAGTGAATGTAAGAGTTAGAAACAACAAGCATGTAATATAAAGAAAAGACTAAGCTAAGAACAATAACATAATTTAAACTAGAATTCATAAGGACATTAAAACAAAGAACAAAAAAGACTCATGCCACCAATGGAAAGGATTGTATTAGTGGAAAGAAAACACCAAAGAGAAAGGGAGACTTTGGGTCCCCTCTTCCTCCAAGGGAGGGCTCTTGAACCCCCAAGATTGAGCTCTTTTTACAACTTGAAAACTTGAAATAAATGGTGAAAAAATCCCAAGATAATTCACTCAAAAGGTGATGTGAATAGCCCCAATGAAATACTGCTTGTATTCTCTTGACAAGGAAAGAGGATCCTCCAAAAGAATATAAGAAGCATAACAATACAAATGAATTCCTTGAAAATGTAGTGCACCCATGGCCTCTTGTTATAGCATAGCTTTGAGGTATTATTCAACCAGCCTTTAGTGTGAACAAGGGGATATTTAGGGCACCCTTAGGTCTTTGACCAGCCACCCAGCCAGATTCAACAAAGATTTGGATGTCAAATCGACTTGGAAGATGAACCAGAAGTGGGTGGGAAGCTGACCAACATCACAAATGCATCATTCTAAGGTGTGCAAGGCTTTTAGTGGCCACATTTGCGCCTCGGGTGCATGCGTGCATTTCTGGCATTTTCAACTGGTGCACGTGCACGTGCTTCTTGTATATCCTTAGCGCATGCTGATTTTATAACTGGTTGTATAGTTTTGGACATTTTGGAAATGCATTTTTGGTGATTTTTGGTCCATGGGTAAACTAATAGCTGTTTGAAGATGTTGGATTCCTATAACCATTTGCAGACGAAATTTCAGTGATAACAAATTCCCTTTGATGGATGAGGTTAGGGGCATACGTATAGCCAGAATTCATCAATGTTTCTTCTACCGAGAGTACCATTGTAAGAAAGAGCGATAATGAGAGTGTCAAGAGCAACTTGTTGGAGGGAGCAGGGAACCTATAGAACCCAACCTTTCGCAAGGTGTAAAAAATAAATTGTGTACAAACAAGGTGGGCATGCCCCATGCTCGTGTTATGTAACTCAAGAAAGTGTAATATAGTAACTGAAGTTGTATGTCAGTGTAGATGACTGCAGCACCCTCAGGGGTGTGTTGATAATAGCAAAGGACAATTATGATGGTGAATAAACTCTGAAAAGAGGTGATGACACTTAGAGGAAGTGTCGATGATTTGCAAGCATTGATGGCCTAAAAATGTTCATAGGTCTTTGGAAAATATAAAAACAATTGCACTAGTCGCAAAGTAAGACCCACCGCAACATGAGAAAGTGTTGAAGTCGAATGTGGTGGGGGTCAATGACATCAGAGAGAAATGATGGTTCTCTCTGTGTCATCCAAGACTCCTCATTATAAAGGTAATGAGAGTCAAGATATTGTCGCCTTGCTGAAAACTGTGCTAATGTCAACAAAAAGGGAGACACGACTTCGAGAGGCGGAGGGCTTCATGAAATCCACTTGGAAAAATTAGGAACTGATGAGTAACATAGATGAAGTCTAGGAGTAGTGAGACTCGAGACTGCCTTTGGTTGGGGAGAGATGTAAAGTGGCAGCAATCGTGAAACTGAATCTAGTTTTAGGGGGGCAACTAGGTGAGAGTAAATTGTGCCAGAGGCATGACAAAATGGGTAAACATAGAGATCGAAAGGTGTATGGGTTGTAAGATACTCATTGATGTCGGGAAGTGAGAAATGCCCCAACCAAGGATGACAAGGGTTGCTTTGCTGGAAAAAGGAAGGTCACTAAAGGCGACAACAGAAAGCTATGAAAATGCAGAAAAAGGGTTTGTACAATTACCAAAAGAATAAAAAAGAATAAGTTGGGATAACTGTGCAGATACAGAAACGGGTGCCCCAGTGTAAGATGGCTTGGCCTGATGATAGTGCAAGTTGCTTGGAAAACAATTGGATGTTTAGGGACCCATAGGCAGGTTTCTGTATTTAGGGAAATGTATGGAGGACAATCTGCAGATGGGAAAACTGGTAGTGGATGAAATGGATGGTTAATGATACTACGGGGGTGTAGTTAAAATAGAACCATGATGAAGTAACCTGGGATTCCATTGGGTAGGTTATCAAAATGAGGAGAAGGAGTATGTGGTTGATTCTCACCACGATGTAAGACTATCGTGACTCCCATTCCTAAAGGGTGAAAACAACATGAGTGTCAAAGTGCCCAGGGGGATTATGAATGGGACAACTCATGTGGGTGAGAGTGCTATTGGGTGACAGTATCGAAACATAGTGGATGTGATAGTACTGCAAAGATGGATATAGGGATGCTAGAGGCAAATATCGGAGGGTGTGACTGGGAAATGCATTGTGATATTCAAAGGGAAAGACTACATGCCAGTGTCGATAATATACCTGAAGGGAGATTGTTGAGATATGATGATCAAGTACCTATACACATGAAAAATGAATACCCAATGTGAACAATATCTGAAGAGAAAGATTATATAGCAGTTATTCAATAATGTGTGAATCTAAGCATGTGTACCTGAGCATAATATGAGAAAATTCCCCCTGGGGGATAAGGATGGAAAGTGACTTGGGGAATGGAAATGTGTAGGTGATGGGATGCACACTGGGGAACCTTAATGGGGGAAATAGGTGTGCATGGTATGCATGCTTGTAAGATTAACAACTGTGCATGCGTGCACAGTTGTGCAGTGAACATGCACACTATGATGCACGCCTGTATAGGTGACAGGGGTGCATGAATGCGCCTCTGTATGGCCAATAGGTGCGCATGAACAGGTGCGCATGTGTGCGTGCTCGTGGGATAAAACAGTCACACCTTGGAGGCAAAGATGAAGGGTGTAAAAACTTATCGTTTTGGATATTTTGATGTTTTTATGGTTGAGATGGTTGATCAAGTACTGGATTATGTGGATGCAGGTGATCATTTGGACGATTTCAGTTCACTGGAGAGAGAGATATTGGTCACACCTTAGGTAGGTCGTGACCAATGAGGAGCTGGTAGTTCATGATACTTTGGCAGCTTGTGGGCTGCTGAAGTTCTTTGAGTGCCCCCTGGTGCGGGCACATGAGTATTTACTGCAGTTCCTGATTAGGATGTGGATTCTGGATCTACATTGATTTATGGTGCAGGGTGAGAAGTTGGCCTTCACTGAGGTGGAGGATGCTTATTTTCTGACTGGGCTCCCTTTTAGGGTAACTCCCTTACCAGCGGAGCCCGTAGTACCCAGGGATGGGCAGTTGGCTTCCTTGGGCCGAAGGTACTATACGAGGGAGAACTTCATGTCGAGCTTTGTGGTGAGTATTGGGGTGATGGACGCCCTTGTTCATCATTCCATGGCAGCGATGGTTGTGAGAGTGTATGGGTCTCTTGCGACTCAACGGATCAGTGGGGTTCAACTAAGGATTATGGAGAGGGCACTGGCAAGTAATCATTTTTCCTGGGGCTTGATACTCCATGCCAAGATGGTAGGGAAGCTGTATAGATGTCGTACTGCTAACTAATGGGAGTTTTCCTTTGGTTCCATATTGGTTGCATGGTTTTTTGAGAGGATGTCGATGTTGTGCCCTAGAGTGTTGTTGGGTGCATCTAGTGCACGAGAGTCATGACTGAGGTGGTGGTCGACGATCCTGGTTTGTCATGGTGGTGAGGAGGGTGGCTATTATTTCATGGTTGAGGCTACACAGGTGTGGCGAGAGATGTCATAGATCATACTGCAGTATCTATATTGTGGAGTGGACTTCCGAGGTGATCCAGAGATGGTGTTACCTCCAGGAGAGGTGTTCGACCACAGAGGTATGATGTGATTTTTTATGTTTTTATATTTAGATAGTATAAAATGTGTATTATGTATCGATGAATTCTTATGCTATCATTTGTTTGGTGTATGTGCAGATGTGAGACCTAACAGGCGTGAGTTTGAGTTGGTTAGGGCACCGGCTCATCAGGGGCCAGTGAGACCTCTGTAGGGAGAGCCGCGGGTAGGAGAGTGATGATGGTGTGATGACGCTAAGGCGAGGCCTACTGATGATGAGAGAGAATCCAGGCGACACTATTTTGATGACCCTGGTGCAAGTCCATCGCATGCTCCTCCAGCCGAGGCCAGGGGAGAATTCAAGTATGTTTGCCGTGGCTTGGAGGAGATATTACAGGGAGTCCCTGAGGGCATGTGGTCACGGATCCTAGATGAGGGGGTCCTGGAGCCGTGTGTGGGTGTTCCAGTGGCATGGTGGGCCATGGTTCGGAGAGCGGCCGTAGCGGGGGTGACGATGACTGGGAGATTGCCTCCAGGACCTGAGGGACCCCTAGCTGGTGGGGCCCCTCGTCCAAAGAGAGGGATAGGTGGTGGAGTTTTAGAGGCACCATGAGTGTCTCTGTATTTTATGTATTTTCTTACCTATGTAGGCTACTGAACCCATGTTTCATATGGTGAGGTGGCACTGATTTTTTCTCTATAGGGGTGAGGTGGTCACCTACCTATGGATAGTGTTCTTGGTGTACTTTTTTGTAAACACTGATGATTCATTGATCGATATATATATATATATATATATATATATATATATATATATATACATTTTGGCATCTTTGTGACGTTCATATGCGTTGATGTTTGTTAATGTTTTTTGATGATGTCTAATCTATATGTTGTGACAGATGCTTGATGATTTATGTATGCATACTGGTATTTTGATGTGATAAATGCCAATCTAACACTAGGTTAGCCATATTATATTCTATTTGATTAAATTGTCTTGGAATATGTGTGAATGTGATGGAATCAAAATGTCAACAAAAAAGTCTAACTTGTAGGTATTTGTGGAAGAGGGAAGAATCGTGAACACGGTACACATTGTTGAGATGGAGGACAACCAGTTGGGAATCTAGTAGAATGCTAAGGTGACGAATATGGCGATGACTGGCCTCGGTGAGGAGGCCAATGACTGTTATGTACTCTACTTGATTAGTGGTTTTTGAACCCAAACATATGCTGCTGGAGTGGAGCAGCTAATGCGAGGGTGAATAAAGGGCCCAAGCAACCGAAGAGAGATTCTGTGTCCAACGGCTAGCTCCGTCGGCATAACCGATGTTGTAGGCAGATGGAAGAGGCATCCTTCAGTAACAAAAATGATGGATTAGATGTGAGGTATGGAAGAAATAAGATTAAAAAATCTACAAAAAACGTACAAAAAAGAAAAAGCCTAGTGTAGAATGGCTATGCTTAGGTGTAAAATTTCTTTAAGTAAAACCTGTTGATGGGTTCTTTGATAGGGTGGCCTTCGGGAGAGGCCAGAATGTACGTGCCTTTAGTGAGGTAATGCTGGATGATGTAAGGTCCATGCCATAGTGACTCAAATTTTCCATTGTCGAAGGTATCGTGATCGATATCGTAAGTGAGGACGAGGTCGCCTTCGTTGAATGAGCGAAGGTTGACATGGTGATCAAAGGTGGCCTTTGACCAATTTTTGGCTACCTCATTGCTCTATAATGAAGATGGATGATCTTCATTCAGGGACTCTAAGTTCAGCAAATGATGCTCCATTGGAGCAGTGCCGAGTGATAGCTCAATGGCGGCATGTAAGGTGGGAATTTATCACTTGATGGGAAGAGTGGCCTCGACCTCGTGGACTAGATGAAATGGTGTGAATCCCATGGTAGTTTTGACTACCGTGCGATAATCCCATAGTGCAGAAAATAACATATGATGCCAATTGGTCTTATGTTTGTTAACCGTGTGCTATAACATGGTTTTGAGGACCTTGTTGACTGCTTCGACCTACCCATTTGACTGAGGGTAGTATGGGGAGGCAAACTTGTGGAATAAGCCTAACCTGGATGAGAGTTCTACTAAAATCTCATTCTCAAAATGTTTCTCGTGATCAGAGACTAGTTCTAGTAGTGCTCCAAAGAAGGAAATAGTGTGGTTAAAGAAGAAATGTGTTGTAGTGTTGGCGGTATTGTTGAAGGTAGGCATGGCTTCATCCCAATTGGTGAAGTAATCAAATGCAATGACAATGAATTTGTGTCCATTGTTGGAGGGAGGGTTGCAAGTCATGAAGTCTATGCCCCATTTGCAAAAGGGGCGAACAGTAATGACTGGGTGTAGAAGAGCAGGTGGTGCTCATGCTTTGTTGGTGTAAATATGACATTCGTCACATCGCTTCACAGCATGAATGAAATCGTGAAACAATGTAGGCCAAAATCAACTGGCATGAATGATTTTCTGAGCGATGGACATCCTTGAGAGCTGACCCCTGCAAGCACCGTTGTGGAAGTCATTCAAGACTCGTCGATAGTCAAGAATCGACGGAGTACAGTGTCGACCCCTCATCAATATAAGACATCACCGATGAGTGGGTAGCATGAGGATTGGTGAGGAATACGTTGACGATCATCTCTGGAGAGGTTGTTTGTGAATTTTTGTGTTCAAAGGTAAATGAGAATATCGTCGTACCAAGGGTCATCCGAGGGGATGTAAAAGAGATGTTCATCAGGGAAGTCAGTATTGACAAGGGAATTGGTAGTATCGAAGGGAAATTCCATGATGAGTTCAGCGAGGATGAGGGATTTATTGCTCTTGGGTGTTGAAAATTCGAGGTTGTACTCCTGAAGGATGACAATCCATCGAGAAAATTTACTGTTAATTTACCGAGGACTGAGAAAGTATTGCATGGGGTTGGAATCTGCTATGAATTTGGTAGTTCGAAGTAGAATGTAATGGCATAGCTTCTAGACTGCAAGGACAACTACAAGGGATAGCTTTTCTTCATGATTGTATTTCAAGGGTGTCCCTGAAAGGTTTTTACTAATGTAGTAAATCACATGCTCACGGTTGTCATCCCCTATTTGGACGAGAACTCTTGCTACTGAAATGACTGAGGCCACTATGTAGAGGATATAGTCTCAGTTATAGTCAGGTGGACTAATCAACGGGGCATTGGAGAGGGCTGCTTTAATATCATCAAAAGTGGTTTGGGAATAGTCATCCCATTGGAATGGAATGTCATGATGAAGTAAGAGAAGGAATCTTTGTACATGAATAGCGTAATCTGGGACAAAGCATCGTAAAACGTTAGCTTTGCCTTGTAGGCTCTGTAGTTCGCGTAAATTATGAGGGCGTGGAATTTCTGTGATGGCTTGGACTTTGAGGGGGTCTATGGTAATGCCATGTTGGGAAATGATGAACCCAAGGAGGTGCCCAACAATGACACAGAACATGCACTTGAGGGGGTTCAAGCGGATGTTGTATTGATGACACCTTTGGAAGATGATTCATAAATCATCGAGATGATGAGTGCATTTCTTAGATCGAGCTATGAGGTCATCCAAGTATGCCAGGATGATATAAGTTAGATCATGAAAGATGTATGTCATGGCACATTGGAAAGTAGCGTCGATGTTCTTGAGGCCAAAAGGCATGACACAATATGCAAAGGCCCCCCAGGGGGTAGTAAATGATGTTTTGTACTGATTGGCTGGGTGGATTTGGATTTGGTTATAGCCAGAGAAACTGTCAATGAAGAACAAAGCCTCATGACCTACATAATCATTGATAATTTGGTCGATGAAGGGCGTTGGAAAGTTGTCTTTGGGACAGGTGTGATTGAGATCGCAAAAGTCCATACAGACACGTGTGATATCAGGCCAAGAATCTATGTGTATGACCAGGAAAAAATGTCTCGATATTCCTGGAAGAGAGCTTTGTAGGCTGTGATTTCTTCAGGGGAGCATGCAGCGCCAATGGTGATTTCTTCTATGACTCCTGATTTAATGGAAATATTGATTTTGATGGTTGGGGAAATATTGTCCATATTGCCTTCTTCGAAAGCGTCGTGGGAAGGGATAGGGTTTTTGAACCAATCTATATGCCCTGATGGGAGAAAATATTTGGTTTTGATTGCGTATATGGGATGTTGGTTAGGAGGCGTGAAGTCTTCCTATGAAATAAAGAGAGTTTTGTGGTGTAGCATGTCCCATGGGAAATCAGGGGTAGTTAACTCCTCGAGGATATCTTCATCACATTGGAACTTTCATGAATATAGGGTATCTAGAGGAGTGATATCAGTGACTGTCACTGGGTCATTGTTTCTTGGTGGTAAAGAAGTAGAGGGTTTGAGGCAAGGGGATTGCGATGATTCACTTGACATAAGACAAATATCGAGATATTGTGGGTTAAAAATGATAGTCGGGTGTAAAATTTATATAGGAAAATGAACTGGAGAATTGGGGGGATTTGGGGTTAAATACTCATATAAATCATCCAAGAACCATGGAGGAGTAGGGAGTGCTTAAAGCTTAGGATAAATGATAGGAATAACCTCTGGTGATGTAGTAGGGTTAATCATCGATTCTATAGAGGGGGGGTAGGATTTTGAATCAAGGCCATTTGGCGTTGTCTGTACTCAATGATCATAGGACATTGGTATGTGAAATGATCTAATGATTCACAGAGAGAGAAAGGGCACCTCATACGTTCATTGATTGAAGTCATGACATAATGGATGTTAGTGAAATTTGTTGAGGATGACGCAGATGGGATAGGTTCTTCCTGAAATCTCTGGCGTACTACTGTTAGCGTCTGTCGGAATTGAGGTAGCACTGGACAATGGTGTGTATAATGGCCATATTATAAACAGATGCAACAAGAGAATTTGGTTCGCATTCCTTTTCTATTCATGTTAGGGGAGGTAGCGACAGTACTTGATGAAGAGACGAGTGGTGATGGTGCTTGATTGAGTTGAATTAGATTGTGAAGCTTTGGTAGAGATGGGCATTTGTTGGTGGGGTGTCCATCTTTCTCGCATAGTGTGCAAGGAGGTTGGACACGTGGGGGTAGGGGAGTAGTGGGCTCTTTATTTTTTCATCTGCCTCCAACTGTAGCAGTGGTGCTAGTGAGTGAGGGTGCTAGTGGTGCGGCAGGAGTAGGTACTAGAATCTGCATCAGGATTCTTTCGGTTTGAGAAGGGAGGGATGATTGAGGGACCATGGCTAGTGGATGTAGATACCATACTGGGATTTCCAACACCATATTGGGAAGGGTAAGCGTTGCGGCTACCTGGAAATCTTGTATGCCTGGTGGAGGGTAAAAGAAGGGGATTTGAGTAAGAGCTTGGGGGAGTGTCTCCCAAACTGGGACATGTCCTTGGGGTAAGGTGGAATTAGGAATAGGTGAAGGCAAAGGGTTTTCAAGTAATTCCTGAGGAAGAAGTTCTGTGACTAGTGGAACATCAGATATAAGAGAGGACTCATTGGCAGGAAGGGTATCTCCAATTTTAGTTTCATTGGATGAGACGACACATACTTGATTGGAAGGATGAATGAGCGGTGGTGCTCCATGGTATGTCGCAAGAAAGGATGGGTATTTGAAAATTCCGGGGCACATATCGATGAGTGGGTAAGTATCGAGATTAGTGTGGACAAAAGGGAGGATATTATTAATGTTGGCAAAAGGGTTAGGCTCATAATGTGAAACTTGACCGATGGTAAGGATCTTCTTGTTATGGGGGAACATCATGGTTTGAAATACAGAAGAAGCAATTGCCTTCATAGCATACATGTAGCTACGATTGAACAAGATATTGTAATCGAGTGGGACATCAATAACCTCAATGTCAATGAGAATGGTTTTTCCCCTAAGTTCTACGGGGATATTTTGGAAGAGAACTTCAGGAGAAGATGGTCGTCCATCATAAGCTTTTAAGGTAATGGTTGATGGTATGAATTTGGGGGAACCAAGTTTTTTCCATACGGATTTGGACATCATGCATGTGGATTCACGTTCATCAATGATGCATCGATGAACTGTAATGTTCCATATTTTAACTGGTATTTTAAAAGCGATAAGAGTGGAGAGGCAAGGTTCTCTGTTGTCGATATCAAATGTGATGAGTCAGGTATCAACAGGGTCGAATACCCCCAGGGCAGAAAGTAATGAATTTCCTTGAGTGGGACAAGTTTGAAGGACTTCTAAGACTGACATGGAAGTCCTATATTGTGCCAAGTCATCGAACATACTGTAATTATGAGCCACCCTAGCCTGAGGGTTGTGTACATTCCTGCGCAATGGGATGTGATGAATACAAAGGGGTGTTTTCGTATTACGTCGAGGAATCATCAAAGGGGGTCCAGTTGAGACTGGGATTGCTTCTAAGGTGGTGGGAACAGACTCAGGGGGTGCACTGTATTAACGACTGCACATTTGTAGAAGGACTTCTTCCTCACTGGTGAGGAGGATAGTACGATTTGTAGGATGGCCTGTATTGGGATATTGTCCCAACTGTGGTGGGGTAGGCTACATGTCTTGTTGGGAGTTCATCACCCCTTGGTGTGGAATGGGATTTTGCAGCATGGTTGTGGGTGGTTTCTTCACATATTGTTGTGGGGCCTGCTGAGGGGAAAGCGGTGTTGGAGGACGTGTTCCATTCACAGAGTCTTTCATCCATTTAAAGTCAGTGATTTGGGGGCAATGGTTAGTATAGTGACCAAACTCACCGCCAAGGGCACAAGGGAAGTTGGTTCGAAGGTTGTTGTTATTTTTCCCTTGGCGTTTGTTATTATTTTCCCCTTGAGGGTTCTGGTTCCCTAGATTCTGGTTTCCCCCAATGGGTTGGTTTTGTTGGGGATGATTCCCTCCTTGCCGTGGATTATTATTGTTCCATTTTTCTCCTTTATTTTTTTCATTATTCGACTGATGGATCGGATTAGCCATATTCGGTTGTTCAATATTTTGATATTACTAAATGGGAGAGGGTTGAATAAAATTAACCCCAGTGTGTGGGTGTCCTTATGGTGGAGCCATGGGCTGTGGAGGAACATGAACTGGAAAGTATGGATTATGTTGTGGCAATGACCCGTAAGGTACATAGGAAGGCATGGCGCTTTCACTAGTTCTTAGAGTGTAGGTTGAGGTGGAAGGAGTACCAGAACATGGTTGGATAGGTGGGCATATTATGGGTGCCGGTGGGGGCCCACTTATGGGTGGAGGAAGGGAAACAAGGTATGGTAGTTGGTAAGGGGGAGGAGGATAATGAGGGATTCCTCCATATGCCAATGGATATTGGGGTATACCATATATGGGTGGCTGTTGAGGTTGTGGGTTGTGGTGTGTGGTGTTACCAATCAATCCGTCTACTAAGTGAGACATCCTAGGCTTGTCTTGGCCAAATGGCACTGGTCTCAGGGTGTCTGGAAGTACTGTATATAGGTACCCAGACTGTGAATAAATGATTTCGAATGGTTGGGTCTTGCTAATGGCTTCTTCTTCAGACTAGGGGAAGGTGGCAGCCACATCTTTGGCAAGGAGGGAAACAAGTGATTTGAGAAACCAATTGTGACATTGTTGTGGGGTAGCATTAGCTTTGTAGAGACCGTGTCGTCAACGCCATTCGTGAATGTGGTCAGCGGTGTGCATGGATGAGGTTTGTTTAAACTCTGAGAGAAGTTTAAGGCCATTGTCATGACAAATTGGTAGTTGAAAGAAGGTCAAAAATGCTTTGGCCAATGATTCAAAGGTCACATGGGACCCAAATTTTTCTTCTACATACCACTTGGCAGATGGGCCAATGAGTGTGCGTTGAAATAATCTCAAACAGACGGAATCGTCCATGATGTTGTTTGAAGAGAACCATAAGTGAAAGGTCATGATATGGTTGGTAGGGTCGTCTCTTTCTTTTCCTTCAAACTTGGGGATGTCTAAAGGTAGTTTGGTAGGCATTGCAGGCCATGTGGGGTTGTGTGATATAGGATGATTGGTGAGTTTAGTCAAATCCAGTATGTTGAGCGAAGCCAAGTATGGAAGATGAAGTGGTGGCGGAGGATTAATTCCTTCCATAGTGTGAGTGGTTTGGGTACCTGACCCTTAAGGGGGACTAGGTGGGTTTGTACTTCCCCCTTGAGAAGAAGTGGGACCCCCACTTTTGTGTAAAGGAGAGAGAGTGGATGGTTGACCTTGGGAAGTGGACCCAAGTAAAGTGGAACCAAGAAAAGTTGATCCCAAGACAGTGGCGCTCACAGGGGTGTGAGACGGTGGAGCCGATGAGTTGGAAAGACTAGGAACTCCACCTAGAATAGGAGGGATATTTAGCAAGCGTCTGGAATGGCGGGGATTTTGTGGGTCCCCTATGATGTCTGAATAGCTAAGTGGATGTGTGCGAATGGTGATGAGAGAAAGAGTATTTACTATAATTTGTGAACCTTTACAAATATATTTTCAAATCATATGTAATCAGAAGGGCATCATGCATAAAACAATTTGATAAAGAAGCGTATATGTGAATAGGTGGATTTTGTCTGCATGGGAGAACAAAGAACATGAATGATCATGTCCTAAAAGATGTAACGTCCTTCCTCTCAAATAGCATTAGACCTTCCAATAACACTCATCAGTGGGGTTTGAAGCCATCGGAAGAGAAACTAGTGAAGATGAAGTAATCAGTTATAATGAGGGGTAGAGGGGGCATATCCCGAAAGAGCTGGCAATATTTCCCAATAGCCACACAAAATCTGATCAAGGTGAAATTGCATCCCACAATTTCCACCTGCGTAGATGTCCTAAAATTTGGTCACTAGGTACCTCATTCAAAGTGTGGCATTTAGATGTTCGGCCTCAAAAATGGGTCACGGGCTAGGTCCCTTCCAAGAGGTGGGTGCCTCAAGGGGGGACGCATAGAACAACCGGACCTCGGCCTTCAACCCTTCATGGGTATCTCCCTTCCTTATGGTGTAGGAACATTTGACTTGGAGGATTTAAAAGTTCTCTATTTGTCAACTTCTATTGTTTCGACAATGTGAGAACCACATAATGAGGAGTTATTTAGATGCCTATCCCTGAGAACCTACCTAGACTAAAAAAAACAAATTGGTACCTCCTGTGGAGGAAAACATAGTGAGTTTTTAGAAATATTTTAGGTGTAGTTGTTTGAGAGATTGGGGGTGTGAACCAACCTCATTAACATTAAGTGGGAGTGGATAGTCTCATCAAGAAAAGGGTGAGGCATTTCGGAATCCCAGTGAGGGAATCTTACTTCAACCTCCATGATTTGTAGATAAGACTATGTGAGTAATTGGTGAACATTGTGTGTGAACAAGTGAAAGTGTGTCAATTTTTAATAATTTAGGTGTCACCTTGCTGCATGTGGACTTCGCTTGGTCCTTACAAGTCTTAATTACCTAAGTTACTATGTATCACTTGTACAACCTTGCGGAATTTTAAAGTCCCTAGGAAACTAGCATATGGACATGTGGGTCCTTACTATTACTTTAACTCCCTATTGTGATTTATTCTAAGAAATCTTTGAAACTATCCTAGATTGTGCACATGTGGGCATGTATGGGCCCGTTACAAAACCTTTAAACTTCCCTAGTGATTTAATCTAAGAAAGTAAATTTCAACACTATCCTATCTTTGTAGCATGTGGGCATGTATGGGCCCTTACAATATTAAGATGTGTTTGAAAAATAAACTAAGAGGAGTCCTGAGGGGGTTGTTGTCCTCTCCTAAATATTTTGTCTTTTTAAGGGAGATGAAATTTTCCTTCAACCTCTTTCTAATTCTCAAGATCGCTTTGGAGTGCGATAGAAGAGCATACTCAATGATTGATTTCCAATTTATGGTCCCAATGAAAGTTTTACATGTGATGTAGAATGATTCCCACTTAAAATTTAATCAAAGCAAGCCATCCATGTGGCAACAAAAGAGGACGAATTATGATTTTAACCCCCTAAGTTCCTATGTTTTGACTAATCCATTTATATGGAGAGTGAATTTAAGTGTGGTGCAGATTACAATGTGCATGGAATCACTTTTAAGAAGGCTATGGACCCTCCACAAATCACAAAAAATATTACAATGTGTGTTTTTCTACACAAGTGCGTGAGTCTTAGAGTAGACAGAGGCACTTTGAGCGCCAATGCTCGAAACAAAAGAGACTTATGGGCACTGGTGCATATAAGGCACTGAACAAGATAGAATTTTTGGCACACGAGCGCTGAAGACGCCCCTGTGGGATAAAACATGCACGCATTGTCTGTTACACGACTGCAAAGAAAATTTCGGATGAAATTCTCTCTGTTCAGCTTTGAATTTGGATTTTTGTAGGTCGACTTGGGCCGGTTATGGTCCCTGCAAGTTAAAGAAACAAAACGAAGAGCTAAAATAACCCAAATGAGGTAGGAAATTGATACCTTTCCCCAGTCGAGTCACCAATTTGTTGCGCCTCTTTTGTCACCTAAATGAGCAAAACATAGGTGCTTACAAGCCCAATTGGGTTAGCTAGGCAAGACAACAGTGAATGTAAAAGTTAGAAACAACAAGCATATATAAACAAAAACTAAGCTAATAACAATAACATAATTTAAACTAGAATGCATAAGGACATTAAAACAAAAAACAAACAAGACTCATGCCACCAATGGAAAGGATTGTATTAGTGGAAAGAAAACACCAAAGAGAAAGGGAGACTTTGGGTCCCCTCTTCCTCCAAGGGAGGGCTCTTGAACCCCCAAGATTGAGCTCTTCTTACAACTTGAAAACTTGAAAGAAATGGTGAAAAAATCCCAAGCTAATTCACTCAAAAGGTGATGTGAATAGCCCCAATGAAATACTTATTCTATGCTCTTGACAAGGAAAGATGATCCTCCAAGCGAATATAGGCAGCATAACAATACAAATGAATTCCTTGAAAATGTAGTGCACCCATGGCGTCTTTTTGTAGCATAGCTTTGAGGTATTATTCAACTAGCCTTTAGTGTGAACAAGGGGCTATTTAGGGCACCCTCAGGTCTTTGACCAGCCACCCAGCCGGATTCAGTAGAGATTTGGATGTCAAATCGACTTGGAAGCTGAACTAGAAGTGGGTGGGAAGCCGATCAACATCATAAATGCGTCTTTCTAAGGTGTGCATGGCTTTTAGCGTCCACAGTCACGCCTCGGGCACATGCGTGTGTTTCTAGAATTTTCGACTGGTGCACGTGCATGTGCTTCCTGTATATCTTTAGTGCATGCTGATTTTATATCTGGTTGTATAGTTTTGGACCTTTTGGAAATGCATTTTTGGTGATTTTTTGTCCATGGGTGAACTAATAGTTGTTTGAAGATGTTGGATTCCTGTTGACTAGGCCCCTAGGGAAGCAAACAAAACAAGGTCCTGAAAAGGGAAGTGAAGACATAGAAGACCTACAACGGATGATAAATAAGTTGTCAAATGAAATCATAGACATGAAAAGAAGTGCAGGGGAAGGAAACCAAGGCCAAAGGCCCTATAAACCCTTTTTTTAAATAAATCCACCATTCAAAGAAATTGAACCTCCCCCAACCAACTTAAACATCAACCTAGGCAATGTAGCATCCGACTCTTTATGTACCTATCACCAGGAGAAATATTCTAAAAGATAATGTCCACAATGGGTGCATGCCATGAATTTGATGGCCAATCATTTCCTCGATGAAGTTTCCCTTACTAAACAATCAAGAGGATCAGTGATGAATATTGTTGATTAGGAAGAAGTTGACCCATCAGAAGAAAAAACCATGTTTCTATGGGACCCTGACCTATCGATGCCTTCCGATGATCTATTTGAGGTTCAAGAACCACATGCTGAGGTCTTGGCTGTCCAAATGCGAAGTAGGGGTCAACCGGTCTCAAATGACCTTACTATTGCCCAAACTTCAGGAGGAAAAACAATGTCTGATCACCCCAAAGGACCTTTTGTCTCCCAAATAAATCCTATAAATATCCATACATGAGAATTTCCCAAGCTAGACTACAACATAGTAGAAGATTTGAAAAAAATGAAGGAAAATATATCAATCATGGACATGTGTAGAATCCCCCAGCAAAACGACTTTCTATTACAAGATTTGAAGTCAGTAGAAACTCCTATAACTAGCACTGACCAAGGAGAAAACCTAGCCCTCACATATCTAAGAAATAAGCCAACTGTAAATGATTTCTCCGAAGATAAAAGGGAAAACCTTTTGTCCCATCGTTCCTCTTGACATTTGAAGCCTTCAACAGAAACCTCCATAATTGTTTGGTTGACTCAGGAGCATCCTCTAATGTTATGCCATTATCTATCTGCAAGAAATTAAACACAGACCCTCTCAAGACAGATAAACATGTGATACAATTAGACAAAACCCAGGTGAAAGTGATGGGATAACTCAAGGATGTCATGATCAGAATGGAAACACACCCAAAATTGTTTCAAGTAATTCATAACATTGTGGTAGATATACCAGAAGCTTATGGACTGCTACTTAGTCGATATTGGTTTGAGAAGTTGAATGGATACTTTAGCACAGACTGGGATCACCTTTGGTTTCCATTGAAGAGACACACAAACATGACTAGGATCGATAGGGAAAGGTATCTAAAACACATTGTGACCAATTTAGAAGCCCTCAACGAACCCTCTTCGGCAGATTTCCCCATGCTAGGAAGCTACTCCCGTGACTCCAACTTCGGTAATTTATCACCTCCCTCATCTGATGTCCCTCTTACTCAAAACTATGAAATGAATTTACAAGAACATTTTTCGACGGCGGCAAAATAAATCCTCTTCTGTCAAGAACCTCTGTTAAAAACCACAGAGAAAAAAGGAGGAAAGGAGGAAAGTGGTAGGAAAAAAGAAACTGATGGTTTTCTCTCACAAGTTTGGACCTTATACTTTCATGGATCTAAATTGCAAGAAGGTTCAGGGGCAGGGTGTATCCTCATTGATCCAAAAGGTAAATGAAATTTCATGTCTTGCATACTAGAATTTGAATGCACAAACAACATCGTCGAGTATGAAGCTCTAGTAAAAGGGATAAAGAAATACATAGACTTGAACGTTAGAGAACTAAATGTTTTCGGAGACTCTAAAATCATCGTAGATAAGTAAGGAACACTATACACCACTTTTTTCTTCATTTGTCTGACTCAATATCATTTTTGGAAAATGGTTATCTTTGTTTGTTTTCATGTCTCTTATCACCTAGTATGGTTTGTTTGAAACTATGAAACCTCATGTCGAACGGACCTTAACACCTGAATTAAGAATCGATAGCTAAACACTGCACCTAACACACTCAGATTCAACGTCGGAAATAATTCAAATGAGTAAAGGAACCACACAAAAACAACAGTCACTGAGCACCGATACTTATCAATGTCGACAGAAGACGGTTTTGGTTGACATAAGTTGTTCTCATAAAGGTTTAAGAGATGGTTGATCCCCTTTAGCATCAGGGATATATGAGAAAGACAGTCGTTAACAAAGGATGAAAAGATATAGCCAATGCTTGATGCACCTTATCGGGATCGAGGGAAATCCAGAAAGATCACAACAATCATTTTGATCACAATAGAGTTATCTTCGATCACCGATCCCTGATGCATTTTTGGCATCGAGACTTTTTTGAGGGAGCCAATCCAAGAGCACTTGGGTAGGTTTATCGCGATCATTGATCCTTGACACTTTCAAGCATTGAAAAGTTAGTTTTGGGATTTATAAATGTATGGCTTAAATAAATTCCTGACTACGACTGACACGAGTGAATGAAGACACTAGTCTCGAATTCCACGTGTCTTTACCACGTAAGAGGATCATATGGTCTAGTTTTATCCCGAGTAATTTTTGGTCCCGTAGGTCCTAGTCATGCCTCCTAGTCATCTTTTCCACATCATCTCTGTACGACAATATCGATCGATGTCGCAACTTTTGCAGGAGGATATCAACAAAAAATTTCATAGCACAATCCCAACCCTTGATCCACCAACTGAAAGAGAGACACAATGGGACATTTGTGGCATTAGATACGATCGTATTTTGGACATTTAAGGAACTAATTAATGCCCATTCTCACATTAATTGCTACCTCATGTGCTGATTAAAACAACATTTTGAAATCATTGATAAACCACATTACCACCCGTGCCTCCGTCGTCAACCTGCGATGAATTTAATTTTAAACACCTTTGAAGATCCAGCGACAGATTAGTTGAAATTTCACTCATAACCTGAATTGAATGGTTGATACGACCCGGTAAGATCATCCTGTTTAAATCTCTATAACCATTTTTGAACAAATTCATTTTGTGCATAATTGAATTCCAGAGCGCCCGAAGGAGAAAAGTGAGAAACTCGAGACTGTACTGACCCTTTTTATTATCAAAACCAGTTTTAACGATCTTCAAAGGTATGTATCCAATTCTGTCAATTCCTTGGTTATAATTTATATATGATCATCCTATTTCTTATACATTCTTTGAAAGCTGCTCTAGTTGCAGGAAGAATGCCGCTGAGAAATCCAACCACCAGACGCTCGCCTAGAGCACCAAAGATGAAATAATCTAACATAGGTGAAGGTTCTTCTCTAGGGATTGCAAAGTAGTTGGAGTACGCTCCTAAGGCAAAGCCTATCATCAAAAAAACAATGAAGAAATATTTTTTCCACCCTCTAACCTTTGGTGATACAGAGGCAAGCACCAGATCCAAGGTAGTGCTCCCACAGTGGGGTAATCTATTCAACAAAATTAGTCGAGAATAATACCAATAGTATATCCCACACAAGAACCCAAACATAAGGGCGCTCAATCAACAAGTGTTCCCCAAAATCCGGCAGTCATATTTACACATGGTGGCAAGCAGAAACCTCGTTTTCCACTGCATAGAGGTTCTGAAATGGCTCATTGAACATACATATAGGTAGAAGTTCTTGATCAATGATGAGAATGGCAGATGCATCAGAGTTTTCCTCTTGACAGAATTCCAGAAATACTACAAGCTTAGGGGCCCAAAAGATTGTCTCGACATAGACTTCATGGTGAAGTTCTATGAATTCCATGACACCATCCGATTGATGGATTCATGTTGGAGAGAAGACAAGAATTTCACTAATGAGAGAAATGGATGGTACGGGACAATAAACCTGAGGGAGCCATACATCTATTTGATGGCTCTCATCTGTCGGCTATATGGAGAAAAGGATTGCTCCAAGTTTTTAGAAGCATGGATGCCTTTGGCGTACACAATGGAGATCGATGAGAGTAGCTTCAACTGGGGAGCGATAATCTCAAAATAGTTGAGCACGTGTGTACAACAGGCTCAGTCGCCAAAGGAAGGAGGGGCACCAACTTTCTACATGGCCTCATACCTGCTCGAGGTCATATGTGCAAGGAACATCTTCGCTGGCATGTTGTAGAACTCTCGGTTCATGTCTACTTCAACATACTTTGGGAGAATAGGTACAAGAAGTCTTATGCACTCATCTGTGATGAATTCATTGCTCGCATTTATTTTATTATTTTTAAGAAGGAATGCCCAAGACTATATGCGGCAACGAAGAAAATGATAGCCAAGGTAGGCCATTGGTACTTGGATGAGCACTCAACCTACATCAAGGTGTTCGGGGCCACCAAAGAACCACATTTCCTACCCTCTCATGTTCCATACTGGCTCATTGTGGGATAAGTTTGTTATCATACCATCCTGCAGGGCTATAATGCCACATTGGTCAAAGACAAGAAAACTTCTTTCATACCCTACAGTTTCTATGTGGGGTTATATCTGGTAAAGGATACTAATAAAGACAAACAAGAAGGGATGAGCCAACTTGAATTGAGGTTCTATACAGATTGATTCCACAAGCACGAACCTAAAGGCCTAGTCCTCCAACATGCTTCATAGGTTTCATCCTGTTGGCCATACGCCCATGATAAGTTTGAGGAAAAAATATTCACAAAGTGCACCTAGGATTAGGAAGAGGTGGGGCAGAGGATGGCCAACCCAAACATGACCAGGTTCAAGGCCATGAGCATGGATGAACATGTGTAAAAAATAGAGCAGTCTGCTCAAGAGGCCTTTAGATCCAAGGAAGAAATCAGAGCAGTAGAGGAAACAGAGGGAGAGAGAAGGGGATTGTTCTTGACACCAGAGGCACAATCAAGGGGATTGCTATTGACGTCATAGGCACAAAGAGTCATTTATTAGTTTTATAATTACCTAGATCTCGTAGAAATGATGAGGGTTCCTCTGACAACTTGAATTGAGGAACGTCTTCGCTGGCATGTTGTAGAACTCTCGGTTCATGTCTACTTCAACATACTTTGGGAGAATAGGTACAAGAAGTCTTATGCACTCATCTGTGATGAATTCATTGCTCACATTTATTTTATTATTTTTAAGAAGGAATGCCCAAGACTATATGCGGCAACGAAGAAAATGATAGCCAAGGTAGGCCATTGGTACTTGGATGAGCACTCAACCTACATCAAGGTGTTCGGGGCCACCAGAGAACCACATTTCCTACCCTCTCATGTTCCATACTGGCTCATTGTGGGATAAGTTTGTTATCATACCATCCTGCAGGGCTATAACGCCACATTGGTCAAAGACAAGAAAACTTCTTTCATACCCTACGGTTTCTATGTGGGGTTCTATCTGGTAAAGGATACTAATAAAGAAAAACAAGAAGGGATGAGCCAACTTGAATTGAGGTTCTATACAGATTGATTCCATAAGCACGAACCTAAAGGCCTAGTCCTCCAACATGCTTCATAGGTGTCATCCTGTTGGCCATACGCCCATGATAAGTTTGAGGACAAAATATTCACAAAGTGCACCTAGGATTAGGAAGACGTGGTGCAGAGGATGGCCAACCCAAACATGACCAGGTTCAAGGCCATGAGCATGGATGAACATGTGTAAACAATAGAGCAGTCTGCTCAAGAGGCCTTTAGATCCAGGGAAGAAATCAGAGCGGTAGAGGAAACAGAGGGAGAGAGAAGGGGATTGTTCTTGACACCAGAGGCATAATCAAGGGGATTTCTATTGACGTCATAGGCACAAAGAGTCATTTATTAGTTTTATAATTACCTAGATCTCGTAGAAATGATGAGGGTTCCTCTGACAACCCAATCGCAAGAAGAGGAGAGACGAGTGGCTCAAAGTTGATGCAACTTGAAGGAATCATTGGGCCAGAAAATACTAAAATTCCACTACCATAGATCAGATCACCAGGGGGAATTTCAACTCATCTTGAGATATCAAGGACACCATGTAGGACTAGTGTACCAAACGCCTTGAATGATTTAATAAATATCTATGATGATGAGGAGATTTCAACAGTTTTCCTAGTGACACCGGTGCATATTACAGAGGAAAAGGAACTCAAGAAAGAATCTTCCCCAGCTACTGATTCTACAATTCAAATCCTTCCATAGAGAAACAAGGAGGTCAAAAGTGTCCTAGACACTGAGCTAATCAATACACTAGGAACCCCAATGGACAACTCGAGAAATGAGATAGGATTGGGTGAATAAGAAGGATAAATTCCATAATAGGAAATCGGCATATCAACAGCCCATTACCAAGTGAGTGTCGAACCTACCCCTAATTCCTCGATTTTGACCAGTACTTTCCCACCCGACGAGCAACAACCAGAGGCCGAGCCATCGAGACATATATAAGAGGTTCGAGAACCTAGTCTTGAACAAATATACATCATCGGGGCCCTAGGAAACACTCTTACATGGGGAGAGCAACAAATCCCCAAACCTGTGGATGAGGTCATCGATATACAATCCATTTCCTATGACCGAAATAAGAAATCCATCATGAAGAGAAATACTAAGAAAAGGAGGCTTACTTTGGATAGTTCCATCCTCATCACCACAGAGGAGAAATTGATCAACACAGAGCATTCCAAGACGTCCGAGCTTATTGGAGCAAGGATGGCAATCACAGATGCCACCCTGGATAGAGAAAGGAAAGATGAAGAGTAGTTGGCCACTGCACTAAAGGAGTTGGATCATCTGCGCCATTTGGCGAAATACCATCAAGACTTCACACAGGCCACGATATTCTTGAGAAGCGAATTCCAAGATTGCTACAACAAATTCACGAGTGAGAGAAACCTTTTCACTGCAAGGATAGATGAATTCCAATAAGACACCCTCATGGCGCTAGATACATGAAAAGACATGGAAATATGGTATGAGAAGGCCCACCAAGAAGTGGAAAGAATAGATTACATCATCTTGGTTCAAAAGGTCTGAGACGTCGAAGAGAATGACATTCAGGTGCTTAGGGACAACAAAATCGATCGCATAAGTAAGTCGGTCGAATACTGGGTGAATATGGCCCAAGAACCTCAAAAAGAGATTTAATATAAATGGGATGCTTCTGAAATAAGTTGGACCAAGATCAGTCGGGTGATGAGAGACATCAGTCTCCGATAATTCAACTCACTCGAGGACTTTGTCTACTTGCATGACATAGTCAAACAACATGTAGAACAAGACTCATTGTGGACTGCAAAGATAGAAGAGGTGGCAAACATGGCGTCAGGTCAAGTACAATAATTCATGGAGAACCGGATCAAGGATCGGGTAGTATTACATTAGTTAAGAGCTAAAGTAGTCAATTATCGGGCTCAGGCAGTGGAGATAAAGGAGATCCTTTCTCCCCCTATGGACCAACATAGATTCCCATATGCCAACACATGCGAGGAACTCTTCGTCAAATGGTCAGAGTATGAGAATATTCATCCACTTAAGTGAAACCATTTGATGACTCTTAGAAGACAGAGAGATGAAAGCGCCATTTGGCGATGTTTTGTTTTACTTAGCTTGCACTTTTGATAGTTATTTTTAGATAATAATTTGTTTTAAATAAGAGGGTGTTTTTGCAAAGACCCTCATTTTTGGAATTGTAAAGAACTATTTCAGAACTACCTTAATGGAGAAGTCTTGTTTAGGAATAGAGACATGTTTTCGTTTTACATCAAAGGCGTGTGTGATTGGATCATAAGGAGGAATTACTTTTGACTTTATCTCATGAATGGATTCTTTAATGAGTAAGAGTTGTTGAATCTATTGATAAGTTAGTTGATTCAATATTTTTATAGTTCTTATCTCTAATGATGGAAAGAAAATCGTTGTGTTAATGTGTGATTAGTGATTAGAGCTAAGGAAACTAATTTTCTTACCATCATTTTATTGCATGTATGTTTTGTTTCGATAATTGTATCTCAGTCAATAATTGAAATACTAGCAAGTTCATGTAATAGTTCTAGGCTTGTCGTAGGTGTGAAAATCTTTGGCTGCATGCTTGAGAAAGAGGGTTATCTTGAGCTCAACCTTCTTCAATAGTTATGTGTTCCCCCCTTTTTTACTTTATCCAGTTGGTGTATACCAACACATATCTTTTATCAGACCCATTTATATGAGAAAATACAAAAAGAGAACAATCAAATTGAAGGAGGAGTTTTCACAAGGAAATATCTTGTAAATCACTAGGTAAATACCATTGATTAATTGGCCGGATCACAAGATCTGGAGAACCATTCCACTATTAAACATTGCAGAGTATAATTGGGAATCAGTGGTAGGTTTGGTTCCTGTTGTTGAGTTTAAGGGATTTAGTACCCCTCAACACCAGTCAAAGATTATAGTGTAGAGAAAGATGGACGATTTTTGTTTAAAAATGTGGTGACAAGGTTTGGATTTCCAAGGATACTTATGAGATATCATGGAAATCACCTTTTGAATAGGATGATTGCAACATTGAGGGAGGAGTTTCAGATTCATCATCAGAAGAGCAACTTGTATCACCCTTAGGAAAATGGCACAATAGAAGAATTCAATAAGATTCTGGAACATGCGCTGACAAAGGTATGCAATATAAGTCGAGACGACTGGGACTTGAAGATTCCAATGATGTTATGATCATATAGGACTATAAGAAAGAAGTTGAAAGGAAATACTCCATTTAGATTCACATATGGTTAAGAAGTTGTGATTCCTATGGATTTTATTGTACCGAGTCTGCACATTTCTTCATTGATAGATATTACAGATTTAGGTGCAATGGAGAAGAGATTGTCTAAACTAATGGAGCTAGGAGAAGATTGATTTTCCGCAGGTTTCCATCAATAAGTGAAGAAATCAAGTGAGAAATCATGGAATCACAGACACATTAAATAGAAGAAGTTTCAGATAGGATACCTAGTGTTACTCTATGGCAGCAAGTTCTTGCAGCACCCAAGGAAGTTCTAGATGCATTGGCTAGGCCCATGTGTGATCAGGTTTGTAACAAATGTAGGTGTTGTACAATTGGAGAAACTTAATGGAGAATATGTGGAAGCACTGGTTGATGGTAATCGAATGAAACTATATAGGGACAATTAGGCTTCCACGCACTAGTCTCAACATGCAGTATGTGTACCATAGTACGTATATAATAGTGTATTATAAAAAGAAAAAGAAAAAGAAAAAGAAAAAGAAGAAAAGAAATAAAATAATTTGAAGGATGGAAGTATAAAATGGAAAATGATGTAGATAAGAAAGAGGAAGCTGAACTACATAAAAAGGTGAAAGAGAATACTAAGAAAGAAGGCAAGGTTGGAGATCAATGTAGATGATGGTTGAAGGAATTAAAGTGAAACCATGAAAAAACAAGCATTTAAGAGACGACATGATGTAGAAGTAGTGGTGTCGCGTAATAATAAATGAAGTATGGAAAGAATATTTTGACAGGCTCAAAAATCTAACGCATGATCCACCATAGGATATGAATTTCATGAAGAGTTATGGAAAGGAATGTCGGCTAAGGTAAGTGGATTAGACTGCAATTTCGGGCACCAATGAGAGCATAACCATCTGGAGACAGGTGATAAAATAAGTTGAAGTTTCGACGGAAAGAAGTTATAGAGAACTGCGACTAAGATGTGGACAGGTTGGAAAATAAAACATATGATGCACCAAGTAATACAAAATTATTACTGATTATGGAAAGCATTACATGAGAGTAAAATCATATGGGACTAGAAGTGATGAACATGCAAAGGAAGATAAAATCCCATGATAGGTTATAATAGTAGCTAAAGGGATGAAAAGGAAAGATTATCAAAGGGAACTAGGAGCTAATGGTCTAGAGAAAGACAAGCGTGTAGCAGGGAAAGTTGGGTGTGGTTTAGAGAGTTATGGCATCACCGAAAGCAATAGATTTGACAACATCCACAAATAAGTAGTGTAGTAAGAAAGAAACATCACAGAAAAAATCCCTAAGAGAGGAAGAGGCAGATCCAAGGCTGGAAAAATTTCCTAGAATAGGAAGGCAACGAGGTCATAAATGATGTAGAAAGAGAAACAAGAACCAGAAAAGGGTCAAGAAGAAGAATAGGAACACAAAGAACAAGGGAAGAGAACTTGTTGAGAAATAATAACCTCAGTATTACAACATTTATAATACTTGAGAAATAAGAAAACCATCTACCGAAATTGAATAAGAAAGTTAAGAGGGATTTCCATGCATACTTGACTCAGTTACTGCCAAAGAAGAATGTTTTAAGTTAGCATTATTGTAGAGATGATGCGGGGAATTACATAGTAGGAAACGCAAGCAAAATAAAATATCACAATTGTAAGAGAGACATTTCATAAGTTCATGGAGACCTATAAGAATGCCTGAAGTAGCTCAGGATGAGCCACAAGTGAGTGTTGGGGGCTTGTTGGAGCAGGATTTTTGTGTAAATTTTGGGAATCCCGCAGGACTAGATCACATGACAAGTCAAATAAAGGAGAAACACACATGAAAGTTAGTTAGCATATATTCAGGAGTCATCATGTAGAAGGCGGAAGGTAGTTAGGAGTTTTGGGACATTTTTTCTACATTGTAACAAGATAAGCCCTAATATCATTGTATAAATATGTAATGGGTTTTTGGGGAGAGGAGATCATGGAGATTCAAGATTCAAGATTTGGAGAGTAGTTCATAAGTTCAATAATTTTGGTTGTTTTGTAGAGTTTTTGAGTATGAACTGAGTTGAATATCATTCGAGAGGTATGTGTGCATTCCGACATAGAATGACTTGGGAAGTTTTGGGTCTTAATTGAAGATTATTGTATGAGTGGAGTGTGCACTTGTTGTATGAACTAAAGATGAATGAATAATATAAGAAGCCATCCATTGTGGACGTAGCTCTGTTGGGGTGAACCACATTAAATTCATGTTTCTTGATGTGTTTGTTTTTATGATGTGTTGGTTTACTATGTTTTTTGCACACATGTAGTAGGTGCTTAATGGTTAATATGAACATGTATCTGATGGTTCTACGCACATACAGAATGGTGAGGAAGATAAATATGTCAGATGTTATTATTTTTTTATGACTTCACACACAAAATATATGAATGAAAGTTCAGTAAACAGTAAGGATGGATGCCTCATATTCCCCCATGATTGTGGAAACATAGTTTCTACAATCCCCATAGTTACCTCGGGTTAGACTTCACCTGCTTTTGGGTGATGCTGAAAGAGTTGGTATCTTGGGATTTGTTGGTAAATTAATGTTTAACCTCGGGTCTTCCCACTGCATGCCAACACACACACCATGATAAAACCATGAGTATTTTGGGGTTGTCCCAACATTACACAACCCATAGAGAAGGCCAAGAAGAAGGCATGTCTTCTCAGACATACTTTTATGTTTTTTTATTCACATGTGCATCCACATCCAAAAAACTACAGATTCAAGGAAAAAGGCATAAAATAGAATATTCTTTTAGGTTATGTGGAATGGAGCAACCTCAGTGATATCTATATCCACTCTAGGATGGACATTGTAGTAAGTTTTTTGGATTTTTATTATTGTGATACATTTTTTTTTTATTTGACATGGTCGATTGAATAAGTGTCCTTGTAAATTTCAGTCATGAGTTACTATTGAACCAACAACGGTCTTTGTAACATTTGATTAACTTTTAGGACATGTTTTAATCTTTTTCAGTGGGAAAAGATGACACTGATGGGAAGTTTCATTTTGTATATGCTATTGAAGGAATTTTGTTACTATTTGAGTCTTATGACTAGTGGTACACATATGGTGTTGACTAGTTGGGTCTCTTTGGTGCTGGTATTGAGAGTTTAACTGCACATTGTATCTATCTAGGTCTTATAATAGGTCTTGATATTATCCAAGGTTCGTTGATTATGGGTAAGGGGGATTTTATCTCATTGGCACAAGTTTGATATTCATAGTGTTTGCGCTTCTACATTCTCGCATTTATCCAGGAATCTGCAACATGTTCCCCCAAGATTGATCTCACTTTGGATTTAAGGTTTTGTGTGAGATAATGTTTAATTAAAATGTCCCACATTAACTAAAATGTCCTAATAATATTATGGAACAGTTAGGTGAAGATGAAGATATTTCCTTGTAAATTCTTCATGGTCTCCAAATTTCCTTGTAAATTATTCATGGTCTCCAAGTGGCTATAACTAGTCTAGGACTATTGTGTTGAACTATTCCTACTCTTTTGTTTATGGTATAATTACCAAGTTCGAGTTTGAATTTGGTAAAACAAATCAATTTAGAAAAAAAATTGGACAAAAAAAATGAAATTCCTTGTTTGATATAAATATATTTCGTATTCTCTCAAATATATTGAAACTTGGGGTGGGCCCTGCAAGGTAAACTGCATTTCCCCAATTTATTTTGGAGGTCAGTAAGTAAATTTTCATTGCACATGTTCCTAATGTGTTTATGACTTTTTTTTGTGAGTCATGGGTCAATGAAGTTATATTTAGTAACCATAAGGGTGATTTGCTTCTAATTACTGTAGAATATATTTGATGCTATAACCATGGGAGAAGCATTATTATCCAATTGATCTCTTAATGCTTGCAAGAAATATCAACACCTTTATGGTTAATATACTAGCAACAACCACTTTATAAAAGTAGTTGATATACACAAATCACCATTTTCCACCTTTCCAAACTAATGGTGTCGATTGGAGTATATCAACCACTTTTATAAAGTGGTGGTTGAAAAAATACCTTTATTTTTAAGTTTCCACAGTTTATAAAAATGATACTAGTACACCATTGCATGCAAGTGAGCAAGTAAAAATCTAGTAAATGAAATCTAAAATTAATTTTATTTGAAATCTAAATAAATGAATATAATATTTTTATACCTTAACTTTTATTTGTATACATTATATAATATTTTTATACCTAATATTTTATCATATATTTCATATAAAAAACTCATGCACACCTGTACATGGGGACATGGACAACTAGTAAAGGAAAATGCATAGTTGGTAAGGTGGAGCGGCATTAGATTCACCCACAGCACCCCATTCCCTGATTAATAGACACTAATTAATAGAAACCTAGTTAAAAGAAGGGGATGACCTCCAAGTAAAGAAATGTAAATAAAAAAAGCATAAATGAAGTAAAAAATCAAATCACAGTAAAATACCTAAATTTAAATGCAGTAAAAACCTAAATCTAAAGTAAATTTCTATTGTTATGCTAATCACATTAATCACCCATTTTAATGACTAATGGATATATTTTGTCATGCAAGGAAGTTAATGCTTGGAATCACAACCTTTAATTTATTGTGACGAAGAAGAATATTATGAAGATATGAAATTGTGTCCATTAAAAACCAATATGTCATTAAAATCCTATTAATTGTACCAATTTCCAATAGGTATATACCTATCGACGTAATAATATATATCAACACCTTTATGATCAATATGGATTTTTCTCAATCTCTTAGGAGGATATTGCATCTATGATCTACTCACATAAATTTAGTATTCAAGAGATCACTCTGATAGATAAGATTAAGTGTGCTTTATCATCTATAAGATATAATTGAACATTGTCAATTAATACAAAGCAAGACTATCTTTGTCACTCATAATATATGATTTAATTGTTGATTAAATGGGTTTCTGTGGATATACATTCCTAAAACCTTAGTGGCGGCATTACATGGAAACAATGGGATCCTCTTCCTATTCTTTCTTGTATGGTGTTAATGTTCTTGCATGATGGGTTTCATAACAATTGCTTCCACATTGATTTGATTTTTCATAGATATCTAGTAATTTTTGGCTGAACAAATATTGGTGTGCATTCATTTTATTCCTTTCTTTTCCCGTGTTTGTGTGTTATCCACCACCATAGTTATGATGTGCTTCACATTGTGTTTACTTCATTGGTTATTATCTAGGAAATCTATTACAATAGTGAAGGATACATATGATCTTTTCCTATCAAGAGATTAGCATAATTTCTTTCCTACAAAAGAGATTAGGCTCTAAGTTCAAACTTTATCCAAATCTTCTCATTGCATGTAAACTGAGTTCCATTGGATTTGGGATAACCACAACCCTTAGGGAGGCAGGTAACTCCAGTGTTGAAATTTTTTTTCAGTGGTTTAGCACATATATACAGGGAATGGTAGTTGCCTCCTGTTTCTGAACATTCTTGTGGAAGGAAATGACTTTTCAATTATATTAATGCATCACTCCATATTGTCGATATATGTTTTAATCTTGCATGGAGAACCTTGTTTAATAATTAATTGGTTTTTATAGATCTATATTGAAAAGATAGCAGTGTACTTAGTTGTAATTTTCAATTCAAAGTATTATGGATTATAAGAAAAACATAAATGTCTATTTTTGTTTATTGGAATTTACATTTTTTCAATAAATTATTTACAAGGTCTCTTCTTAGGAGGTTTCTATTCTAGGTTGAGATACAAACTAAGTAGGGACTAGGTGCTTCACAACTATTTCCCTTGTTAACTAACATGTTCTTTATGGATGTCCATGTGTTATTTATTAGGTGGATGAACATATAATTATTTATATTTAAAATGTAGATGAACAAATAATTATTTCTATTTAAAATGTAGATGAACAGATAATTATTTCTATTTAAAATGGTAACATTAGTGTTTTGAGGTTTCGAGGAAAATGATATTAGAGACAAAAAAAATAAATTGATCACCAAGATCTATCACAAGGTGATGTGTCTCATACTAAGTGTGTTGTTTTCATTATTTTTTATATATCTTAATATAATTATCCTTGTGAAGTATTAATTTTATATGTATTGTTTAGTTAGTTTGTTGATTGGTATAATTATATAGCATGATAAGTTTTGGATTAGAGAAATTTTAGAGCCGCATGACTAATAGATCCATGGAGTCTACATAAAATAAATTCCAAAGAAAAAATCATCATTTTTATTCAGAGTTTGAATGAAAATTACATTTTTTAAGTGTATATTACACTTACAAATTTAATGGTACATATGGACATTTCAATTAGTTCCAATGAAAAATAATGATCAATTATATCCTTTATCCATTTCTTCTTAATTTTAACTTCATCCTCCTCTTCATGAGAAGGTATCACATGACCAACTATAATTTCAAATTAATAGTTTTAGAATGTGAATGAAGCACCCATTCCTTATTGGAATCAGTATTTTTATATTCATGAAGTTGCTTCATTCCTCCTGATGATGCTTCATTTACCTCTACCTCCCTTGAGGGTGAAGAGCCAATAGTCTTGTTTTCTTCTCTATTTTCTTACATGTTTTCTGAGGTAATATTTAATTTCTCAATCTACACCCCGAGATAAGCATAACTAGCACTCTTCTGCAAGATACCAGATATAATAAAAATGTAGAACATAAATAAAATGCTAGAAATGGTAGAATAACAGTAATATAATCACCATAATCTCCACAATAACATAGAAATAATACGAGAACAACCACTAAAATAGCACTTTGATTCAGAAAGAAATGTTCACAGGCCTCTTCGAGGGGGCAACCTCCAATTGAGTAGCACTCTGTTACAATAATATCCAAGATAGGGTTTTCATACCCTCAACCCTTATTTATACTAAATATGTCTATTAAGAGAAGCATCTAGAGGAAGATCCTTCTAGAAGCAGAAGCTTCTATTAGGTCTTCTTACATCCTCCTTATTCTATTTTATTGAAAGGCCTTATTAATATTGACCTTTATTACATCCGAATACATTGATCTACCTATGTGCGGGTTAGGACCTTAAGATATCCACCCCCTTAAAAATAGCCTTGTCCTCAAGGCTTGAGATGTGGAAACTGCTACAGAATGGTAGTTGGTTCCCAAGTGGCATCTGTTGGAGTCATATCTTTCCACTATACTAGCACTTCCTTGATGGTTCTCTAACGCATGCAACGCTCACACTGGTCCAAAACTACTTCTGGCTGTAGCCAAATGGATCCTTCTTCATCTAACTCTAGAAGGTTGGTTTGAATTTGGCACCTAGTTCCAATCACCTTCTTCAAGCATGAAACATGAAAAACAGGACGTAGCTTCGACTGACTGGGCATAGCTAACTGATATGCGACTTGTCCCACACACTTGAGAATTGTTTAAGGGCCATACAATTTAGGTGATAGCTTCTGACAATGCTCAGCCTTAAGGGAAGTTTTCTTATATGGTTGCAGTCTCAGAAACACCTGATTCCCTTCTGCAAATTTACGTTCAGAGCGACCTTGATCTGCTTGCTTCTTCATTCGATTCTGTGCCATGACCAAGTTCTCTTTAAGGGTATGAAGGATATCCTCTCAGACTATAAGTGTTTGGTCAACCGCCTAGACCTTCGAGGCACCCAATAAGTATGAGAGAACTAAAGGTGGCTTCTATCCATATAATTCTTCAAAAGGAGTCATGTGAGTGGTTGTATGGTATGTAGTGTTGTACCACCATTCAGTTAAGGGTAACCATTGAGCCCACTGGTGTTGTTTTTCAGAGGCAAAGCACCTCATATATGTTTCCAAACACTTGTTAACAACTTCCATTTGACCATCCATCTGGGGATGATAAGCTGAGCTGAGATGCAATTGTGTGCCTTGTAGCTTAAACAGTTCTTGCCAAAAATTGCTTTTGAAAGTTGGGTCACGATTATAAACAATAGAGTGTGGCATGCCATGAAGCTTGAAGACCTGGTCCATGAAAATTTGAGCCACCGTGGATGCAGTAAATGGGTGGTGAAGAGTGAAAAAATGAGCATACTTGGAAAGGTGATCCACCACCACCATTATGATTGATTTATTCCCTGATTTGGGTAAGCCTGTAATAAAGTCCATAGAGATATCCTTCCAAATAGCAGGGGGAATCGGAAGCGGTTGGAGGGTGCCCAAAGATTTGACTATTTCTCCCTCGTTGCGTTGACACACCTCACATTCAGTGACAAACTTACGGATGTCCTGTTTCATACCATCCCAGAAAAAAGAACGTTTGACCTAGTCATATGTTTTGGTGAACCCTGAGTGCCCCACTGTGGGTGTAGCATGAAGTTCAGAAAGTATAGTGGATTTGAGCCTGGATTGTTTACTTAAATACAAGAGGCCTTTGTATCGAAGCTCGTCTTGGAGCCAGGAGTACCCTGGGGAAGCCAGAGCCTTGTTCTGCAGTTGCTAGATCAGATGCAAACTTTTGGTTTCTTGAAGCCATTCCTGGCGCACAACTTGGAGCTAATCGGGTACAATGAAGGAAAGAGAAAAAAGGGATCCTTCGTCTTCATATTTCTGGGACAATGCATCCGCCATGACATTGTCTTTGCCCCTTCTTGTAGATGATCTCATAATCATATCCAAAGAGCTTAGTCACCCATTTTTGCTTCTCCTGGGAGGATATGCATTGTTCCAGAAAGTACTTGAGGCTTTGATGGTCGGTCTTAATTTGGAAGTGTTGCCCCAAGAGATAAGGATGCCACAGATCAACGGCATGCAGAATTGCCAACATTTCCTTTTCATAAATGGGTTTGCCCAAATTCCTTTCAGAAAGTTACTTGGCGGTGAAGGCCAAAGGTCGACCCTCTTGCATAACAACAACATGGATTCCTTTCCCTGAGGCATCACATTCCAACACAAAGGTCTTTGTGAAATCGGGAAGGGCTAGAACCGGAGTGGTGCACATGGCCGTCTTCAAGGTTTGAAAAGCTTGAGCAGCGGCTGGAGTCCAAGTGAAAGAGTTCTTTTTCAGGAGAGCCATGAGAGGTGCTGCAATCTTTCCATTGTTCTTAACAAACTTGTGATAATACCCTGTTAGGCCCAAAAATCCACGCAAGCTTTTGAGAGTCTTTGGGTGTGGCCAGTCTTGCATAGCTTCAATATTTTTTGGGTCCACCCTGATGCCATCCTTTCCCACTAGATGACTCAAGTATTCTACTTCTGAGGCACCAAAAGCACATTTGGACTATTTCAGGAAAATTTGGTGCTGAGAGAGTAAGCAAAGAACTTGATCCACATGAGTAAGATGGTCTATCTAGGTTTTTCTATAGATGAGGATATCATCAAAGAAAACTAAGACAAAATGACGGAGAAAACGGTGGAAGACATGGTTCATGAGGCTCTGGAAGGTGGAGGGGGCATTACACAAGCGAAAGGGCATGACCAAAAACTCATAGTGGCCCTCATGAGTGTGAAAGGATGTCTTGGGAATGTCGGCCTCTTTCATACGTATCTAGTGATAGCCCGAGCGAAGATCAAGTTTGGTAAAGAATTGGGCGCCACTCAATTCATCTAGGAGGTCATCAATGACAGGAATGGGAAATTTGTCTTTGATGGTCAGTTTGTTGAGAGCACAAAAGTCAAGACACATTCTCCAAGAACCTTCTTTCTTCAATACCATGACAACCAAAGACGGGTAAGGGCTCGTACTGGGATGGATGACGCCTGCAGTAAGGAATTCCTGGACCATATTCTCAATTTCATTTTTTTTGTGCAAAGGGGTGGCGATATGGACAGATATTGGGGGGAAGGCTTCCTGGGACAAGGGGAATGGAATGACCATGAACACTGCAGGAAGGAGGGAGTCCTTAGGGAGTGGAAAATACCGTTTGATGTTTAGAAAGGAGGGCTTGGAGGTCTTGGGGCACTGGGGGTGTCTCTATGGCTTGTATGGGGTGGAGTTGGGCAATGACACCAGAATGACCTTTTTTGAGCAGTTTTCCATGCGATGAGAACTGATGACCTCAGGTGAACCATCAGTGATTCCTTGGAATTTATATTGGTGGCCTTCTTGGTTGAATTGCATGGTTAAGTTATGAAAATCCATGAGAATGGGACCCAAAGTCCTTAGCCAGTCTGCACCCAACACAATGTTGCAACCGCCCATGTCAATAGCTAACATATGGGGTTTTAGGTGGTAGTCACCAATTTGGAGACGTGCATTTTCACAGTGCCCACCACATTTCATAGAACCACCATTGGCAATCATGATTTGGAAATTGTTGACAGCATGGATGTAGCAATGGGTTTCTTGGGCAATGCGGTGATGAATAAAATTGTGGGTGTTGCCACTATCAACCAGAATGATGACCTTTCGGTGCTTGAGGTAACCAATTAACTTGAGGGTTTGGGAGGCAGAGAATTCGGTGAGAGCATTGAGGGAAATGGTCGATTCCACTTCAGGAGGGTCGGAGGGAGGGTTTATGTCAGTGATTTCTGGTGACTTGAGCACAAGGGAAGTTTCAACATCCTCTTCTGGAATATCCTTAGAGATGGCCATAAAAAGATTTTGTTCCTTACATTTGTGGCTTGGGAAATATTTGTCATCACAATTATAACAGAGGCCTTTGAGTTGGCGTTTATCCATTTCATCCCTGGTCAATTTTTGGATCTTTAATGGGGCAGAGGGAGTAGTGGGGTTTACTGGTTTGGGGTGAGGTATAAAGGAAGGCTTACGGTTTTGAAGGGAAACAATTTTTTGTGCTTCTTTAACTTTTTTAGTAGCCTCCACCCAAGTCACAGGTCGAGCCATGAGGACATGGGCTCGAATCTCCTCCTTGAGGCCACTGATAAAACACTCTCAAAAGAAAGCATCAGTCATTCCCTCTGTTCGAAAAGACAGGCGCTCAAATGCAACTATGAAGTCTTCTACTGTTCCTGATTGTTTCAATTTTGTCAAACGGCCCAAATGGTTGGTGTCAGTGTCAAAGAATTCATAAAGCTCAATCATAAATTGGGTCCAAGCAATATACCCTTGACGGGAAGTTTTTCTCCATTGACACCATTGCCAGTGTTCTTGATCTAGATGGAGAACACCATACTAGAGTTTGGCCAAGTCATCTATAATGTTGTAGAGAGAGATAGTTTTCCATTTGGGTGACCCAACCAGTGGGGTCCGAGCCATCAAATTTGGTTACATCCACCTGCGTAAGGCGTATGTCCCGTTGAAAGTGTTGGGGCTGAAAGGTATGGGAAGAAGTTTCACCTTTAGTCTTTGTATGTGCATCAGGAAAAGGGTCATCGGTAGGGATCTTGATTTTGGTGCAGAGTGATGCAAAGATAGATTCAAGCTGGGTGGTCAGTTCTTGTTTGACTTCCGCCATTGCGAACTGCACGGATGCATTTATGGTGGTATTGATGGATGTATCACGGGAAGCAATAATAGCATTGAGTTGTTGCACTTCTTGTTGGGTCTCAAGGAAACTAGATTGCAAGGTGTTGAAGCGAGACTCTGGTTCTTGGCTATGAGTATGGGCCATGAGGATGGGTGAACTGAAAAAGGAGTGGGTGGGGTCAGAAATTTTTGCAGAAAAATTATATGGATGAATGTGATAAGGGAGAAGAGATGAATCTAATGGAATAGGTCTCAAATAATTGTGAAAAAAATTCCAGACTTTTTTTTACAGTTGTGGGGTTATACTTTGGTATGAAGAATGCTGCAGTGCTGAAATCCCCAAATTCTTAACCAGAAAGAAATGTGTATTTACTTGGCAACCCGAACACAATTGTGCGGCAATAGATCTGGCCGGTTTAATTTGTTTATGTTTATGTTTCCCAAGGGTTAGGTATTCAAGGGTTCTACAGACAAGGGTTTGCCCTGTGCTATAGCTCTCTGATATACATGCAGGGTCCAACAGTAGTACTCGACCCAATATCTCAGGGCACTAACTAAGGAGGATAGACCGTACCCATAGCCGTACTACCTGACTACCCAGGTACTAGAGAGTATCTTCCCGAGTGATGTTCTCGGTGACACTATAGTTGTCTGGCGGCCGATAGGTTTATCTAAAGAGGGCTTCAAAAAATCTAGGTCGATCCGTACACAGGTGCTATCTGATGCACTACGACTCGAAGGGGTACCAACAGGGGTTACAAGGGTGGCCAACAGATGTGCGCTTAAGAACCACTTGTATTTCCAACATGTATGAATCCCTCAACCGCGGGTTTATGCGCATAACGATAGATCTTTGTGGCTTAAAGACGCTGGAATACATCTCTACCCTGGAAAAAAAAATACCCACAATTTCTACCAAGGAAGTGCTCTGATACCACTTGCAAGATACCATATATAATAAAAATGCAGAACAGAAATAAAATGCTAGAAATGGTGGAATAACAGTAATATAACTAGCATAATCTCCACAATAACACATAAATAATATGAGAACAACAACTGAAATAGCACTTTGATTCATAAAGCAATGTTCACAGGCCTCTTCGAGGGGGAAACCTCCAGTCGAGCAACGCTCTGTTACAATAATCTCCAAGTTAGGGTTTTCATACCCTCGACCCTTATTTATACTAAATATGTATATTAAGAGAAGCATCTAGTGGAAGATCCTTCTAGAAGCGGAAGCTTCTATTAGGTCTTCTTACATCCGCCTTATTCTATTTTATTGAAAGGCCTTATTAATATTGACCTTTATTACATTTGAATACATTGATCTACCTATGTGCAGGTTAGGACCTTAACATCTTCTCCGATCCTAATGTTGGCTAATTTTTTGCTCGATGATCATCTACATAATTTTTACTATGATTTGAGACCCCAACTCCTATATCCAAGGGATTGATTTTTCTATATTGGTTCAATGTCAAAATACATTCATAGCCTTCTCCCATTAAGATAAACACTTTCTTTTTGGGACATAAACAATTACTCAATATTCATTAAAAATACAATGGATTTTCACATATGTTAGAGAAATAATAGCCTTTTGAGTCTCGATTTTATTATTATTTTGATAACATCTTTAAAAATGCTAATTAGAAATAAAAACCAATTTTTCCTCCTTAATATGTGATAGGTGTATGTTGATGTGGTCTATGTGACCTAGATCAACAGTAGGGGTTTACCCCTGGTGAGAAGTCCCAATTAGACCTCACACCATTTGGAATAGGAAATCCATCCAAATTATGGACCAACAACCATTACTAGTTTTGGAGGTTTATTGATTGCAGTTTGGTCCACTAACGACGGCTTCTCAATTAAAGAGTCCTATGTTCACAGATTTAAAGAAATGTTTCCTAAAGAGCATAAATAAAAATGTAGTATCCACACATGAGAATAGTTTACAATGTGAGATGCATTCTTACGCAACTTTAGTTTTGAGAAAAAGGTAGCAAAACAATCCACAACAAGTGCAACACAAGAATATGAGTCCTCCATAAAATAACTTAGCGAAAAATGATTATTCTCATTAAAGTTCCAACGGTAGTACATGAAAGCTCCAAGAACCAAAATCTTAGAATTAGAGTAAAATCCCTCTATTTATTGAAATTCACCATGATAATTGGCCTTCCACTTTCCTGACTCGTGACCTTTCATTTGCCAACTTTTTGTCCCTATCGTTTGTGAAATGATGAGGGGATATTAATAGCAAAATCGTTCATAATTTAGTATCTCCTACATTATGTACATTCACATTTCAAATTTGTATTTTAGTGCTTGTGGGCCATCATGGATTTTGGTCCTAATTCACCTTATACAATGTGGTCAGTAATTTGCACACTATGGATCCCTCTTAACTCTTAACTCTTACCTCTTTTATTGTGACTGGTGTATCGTGAGATATGTACTTCATCCTCTACCTTTAAGTTTGATTCTTATTTCCCACTTCATGAACTTTCGTTGAAATCCAGCCTTACAATGTCTCCATCCATGCTTCAAGGAACCGACACTTAATCATGTTTTTCATCCATGGTCCAACATGTATCGACGTTCAAAATCTTTTTGGTTTGCCAACATACTAGCGTTGATAATCATTTAGGTTTGCCGACATATTAGTGGGAAAACTATATTACATCACCGATACATGTTGAAGAGGGAGCATATGGTTTATGAGGGGCCCTCCTTACCACCTCATCTTTGTCGTTATACTCTCTTTTTCCCATACATACATCATCCACTTTTTTTAAAAACATTGCTTAATCCTTAAATGATGGTTTATCCCCCTTTCCACCTCACGTTTGTCCTTTCCTCCCATACCCCGTCCTTATTTAAGGATTACAAATTATTCAATTGAATTAAAACCATGTTTAAACCATATGTCTATCATAGTTTGAATGGAATAAGGTGGGCAATGTTGAGAAGGATCGCAATGTTGAAGGAGTCTTGTTAAAGACGGCGAGGAACCATCGATATGGGAAGAGTAGTTCAAATGGTAAATTAAAGTATGGTTAGGAGTAGGGGTCGAGTGGTTTATGGGGCCCCCTTGCCACCTCACGTTTTTTCTTTCTTTTTTTCCGTTTAAGAACTTTAAACCATACTTGCATTATTCCCCTTTCTTACAACTTTAAAAGAATTTAATCATAAAAATATTATTCCTTCAAACCATTTCTTATTTTACTTTTAATATATCATTATGTAGTAACAATTAGATCAAATAGGTTGGTTAATATAGATTAATATTAGGGTCGATGTTTAATACTGTTAAAATGGGGGTTTTGGTGCAACCTAATATGACTTAGAAAATTCACAACTTGTCGATATGATGTTCAAATGAGATGCCTAATATTGCAAATGATATAAATGTATTGATCTAGTGCGTTGACACGTGTAACATTATCTACCATGAAGAGAATTTCGAATTGCCTTGTAAAGAGTCGAGTTGTAACTGAAGTCTCAAGTCTAGTTCTATTTTTGAACTAAAACACTGAGTTGTAACTGGAGTCTCAAGTCTAGTTCTATTTTTGAACTAAAGTGTAATGTTGAGTTGTAACTGAAGTCTCAAGTCTAGTTCTATTTTTGAACTAAAGTGTAATGTTGAGTTGTAACTGAAGTCTCAAGTCTAGTTCTATTTTTGAACTAAAGTGTATTGTTGAGTTGTAACTGAAGTCTCAAATCTAGTTCTATTTTTGAACTAAAGTGTAATGCTGAGTTGTAACTGAAGTCTCAAGTCTAGTTCTATTTTTGAACTAAAGTGTATTGTTGAGTTGTAACTGAAGTCTCAAGTTTAGTTCTTTTTTTGAACCAAAGTGTAATGTTGAGTTGTAACTGAAGTCTCAAGTCTAGTTCCATTTTTTAAATAAAGTGTAATGTTGAGTTGTAACTGAAGTTTGAAGTCTAGTTCTATTTTCGAACTAAAGTGTAATGTTGAGTTGTAATTGAAGTCTCAAGTCTAGTTCTATTTTCGAACTAAAGTATACCAGTCTCAAGTCTAGTTCTATTTTCGAACTAAAGTGTAATGTTGAGGTGTAACTGAAGTCTCAAGTCTAGTTCTATTTTCGAACTAAAGTATACCAGTTTCAAGTCTAGTTCTAAGTTTGAACTAAAGTATGAAGTTGAGTTATGACTAAAGAATGCAATCAAGTTACTACTTCGATCCTCTCCTCTTCAACCTATATAAGCAGAGGTTGACCCCTCTCTTCAACACAGTTTGATATGAAGGTTAAGGGTGAAGCAATAGAGGTGCATATCAGTGATAAAGAGGCAACATACCAAAGAAGCATATCGGTGTTGTATATCAACAATAGAGGCTTCATATCGGAGGCATATATCGACAACATATCAGTGTTGCATATCAACAATAGAGGTAACATATCAGAGTTGTATTTCAACAAGGTCTCTTAGTTCTTTGTCAGGTTAGAGTCATCTTGGAAAGCTCTTTAAGAGAAGAAAATTCATGGTGTATATTTGGAAGTGATCGTACATTATTAATGCAATAAAGGAATATCGTTTGTTGGGGTTTTTCTCCCTATACAGGGTTTCCCCAGGGTATATGTGTTGTTGATATGCATGCTTACTTATCTACATAGTTATTTCTATTCGGTTATGATTTGGTATTGTTGAAGTGTATTAAGCTGGAATCAAAGTGTTGAGGAAAATAAAAGAATCAATCCGCATAAGAAATCAAGCTCATAATTTAACATGGTATCAAAGATTAGGGTATGTTAAACATGTTGAATTGCAACAACAGGTACACACAGATCCATGATAGATTGATTAAGTATCCAATGTGAGGTCTATGGCATCCTCCATTTTAGTCAGGGCCGAGGATAGGCTCGAAGGAGCTACCAAATTCAATGTGTGGAAGCTCTGGATAACAAATATCTTACAGGAGGATGATCTTGAGCAGTGTGTGACCACATTGGTGGAGGAACCCACAAATAATGCAGGAAGAGTGGCCTTCAAGAAGAGTTAATCAAAGGCCAAGTGAATCATCTTTGACTCAGTCAAAGACAGTATAATGCTTGCAATGACTTCATCAATGACTGCCAAGGACTGTATGGATACCTTGGTGAATCTATATGAGAAACAGGCTCCAAGTCAGAAGAGGGCACATAAGCACAAGATTAAGTATTTGAAGATGGAGAAAGCTGAATCAGTGGCATCTTTCTGTTCCAGGATAACCTAGATCAGAGATCATCTTTTGATCACAGGGGTGACAGTGGATGATGATAATTTAGTGCACGCCATTTTTTACGATCTTCCTTCTTCATGGGAGACCTTCTTATCCAGTGTAAGAGGGAGAGAGATTCATCCCACGTTTGAGAGATTATGGCATGATTGCCTCTAGGAGGAGAGTCGCACAACTATCGGGAACGAGCCAACGAAATAAGAGCACTCAAATTTAGCATCAAGATTCAAGGGAAAGAAGAAAGGCACTTTCTAGAAAGGATCTCAGAGTAAGCCAAACACCAAAGGTACATTCAAAGGCAATAATATTGATACATCTAATATTAAATGCTTTGGTTGTAATAATTTGGATCATTTTGCTAAAGATTGTTGGTTTAGAAAAAAATATCCAAGGAAAGGGAAACATCATGCCTCAACTATTGAGGATGATGAATCCAAAAGAAATAAGAAAAGTCCTTCTAATAAGAAAGAAAATAGAAAAGAATATTACTTGGTTTCTGCCTTATCCAGTTTAGTTTTAATGGGGCCAAAATCTTGATTAGTAGGTAGTGGTGCATCAAAACACATGACAGGGTACAAGGAGATCCTCTCAGATTTCGAGACAAAATATTTTGTAGAGCATGTTGAGCTTGGGGATGAAAAATGTTACAAGATAGAGAGACTATGATCTATCTCCTTTAGATTGGAATCTGGGGATAAACTTGATGTTGATGAAGTATTATATGTTCCAAGGCTCAAGAAGAATCTACTATTAGTTGCAACCCTTGAGGACAAGGGGTATTGGGTGATCTTCAAGGATAGAAAGGCACTACTATGGGCTAAAGGTAGCCACTTAAGTACAACAAAACCCATTGGAACTCGCAGTGGAGGACTGTATGTCATGTCAAGACAGTCAGTTCATGCATTGGCTCATGATGTGACTAGCTCCAACGATTTGTGGCATAGAAGACTTGGACATCTTCATTACAAAGCTCTTCTAGATCTATAGAACATGGTATGTGGCATGCCTTCTATTTCTCTCAGTAAAAATGAAATTTGTAAGGGATGCATGCTAGGTAAAAATATAAAGAAAGTACTTCCTAGTAGTGACAACAGAGATCAGGGCATCTTAGATCTGGTTCATTATGATGTATGTGGTCCCATGTCATCTCCCTCACTCAGTGGTTGTTTGTATTATGCCATTTTTATTGATTATTACTCAAGAAAATGTTGGATATATTTCCTTAAATCTAAAAGTGACACATTTGATAAATTCAAAGAGTATAAAGCCTTTACTGAAAAGAAACAAGGAAACACATCAGAATCCTTGGAACAGACATTGGAGGAGAGTTTGAATCTCTCCAGTTTGAGGATTTCTGCAAGTCAGCAGGAATCAAGAGACAGTTGACCATGCCATATAACCCTAAAAAAAATGGAGTTGTTGAAAGGAAAAACATGACAATTTGTGAGGCAGTGAAAGAAATGATGTTTGGCCGGTATCTGCCAATTCTTTATGGGCAGAAGCTACCTCCACTGTCATGTATATTCAGAACAAGTGTCCACATAATATATTGAAGGAGAAGACTCCTGAAGAGGTCTTCTCAGGGATCAAACCTGAAGTAGGGCATATAAGAATATTTCGATGTCCTGTGTATATTCACGTCCCTAAGGAAAAGAGGACAAAGATGGAACCCTCAGGCAAGAAAGGGGTTTTTGTGGGGTACAGTGAGAACTCCAAGGCTTACAGGATTTATGTACCAGTTCAGAGGAAAATAGAGGTAAGAAGAGATGTGAATTTCCATGAGGAAGACACATTTATGAAATCCAGAGAGCTTCAGTAGGAATCAAAAGTTGTTCGACTATCTTCACCCTCTTCTAAAATGAAGAGTCAGATGATCAGAGGGAGGAACCTCGTGAAGGGCCAAGTAATGAACCCCTAGAACTTGTTGAAGTGTTAGAATGAAATCATGAAGACCTCCAACCAAAAGGAATCCAGGGTGGCTTAAAGAAATAGTGCAGGAAGCAGAAAGGATAGTGGCTCCCAAAGGAAATTTCAGGGAAAGTAAGAGGCCTCATAGGTTTGGAGGCTATGTTGCACTGATGAGCATCATTAGTGATTCCGAACCTTATTCATTTGAAGAATAAGATAAATTACAAGTATGGAAGGATTCCATGCTTGAGGAATACAAGTCTATTATAAAGAAAAATGTTTGGGACATTGTGTCGAGGCCAAAAGACAAATCAATGGTTTCTTCCAAATGGATCTATAAGATAAAAAATGTAGATGATGGAAATGTGGAAATGTTCAAAGAAATATTTGTAGCCATAGGCTTCACTCAGAAAGAAGGAATCGACTATGAAGAGACTTTTTCCCCTGTAGCCAGGTATACCTCCATTCGAACTATTATTTCTTTAACTCTCATTCTTGGTTGGAAGCTACATCAGATGGATGTAAAAACAACATTCTTGAATGGAAAGATTGAACATGAGGTCTTTGTGAAACAACCAGATGGTTTTGTACTACATAAAAAAGGAAATCATGTATGCAATCTAAGGAAGGCCTTGTATGGTCTTAAGCAGGCTCCCAGAGTTTGGTATGACAAGATTGATGGCTTTCTTAAAATCCTAGGCTTTTAGAAAAATGATGTTGATGCAAATCTGTACTTCAAGGTAAGAGGTAACCAACCTGTTATACTAATCATGTATGTTGATGATATCTTTCTAAAGATATATGAAGGGATAATAGCCTGGTGTAAGAGGGAGCTAACCTCAGAATTCAAGATGAAAGACTTAGGCGTAATGCATCACTTCCTAGGATTGGAAGTGTGGCAAAGACAGGGCGATATATTTCTGGCACAAGGAAAATACACAGTGGATGTACTAAAGAGGTTTGGTATGATGGATTGCAAATCCATGTCTACTTCGATGATTACCAACCTGAGGAAGCTGCATGATTCTGATACAGGTTCAGATTTGGTGGATCCCACCATGTATAGGAAATTGATTAGATCATTGATGTACATGATCCACACTAGGCCAGATATATGCTATGTAGTGATTGCAATGAGTCAATTCATGACTGAAATGAGACATAAACACTGGGTGGAAGCAAAGCACATCTTGAGATATCTTAGAGGGACCATTACTTATGGTATAAGATATACATCCAATGGTGGTTTATTTCTGCATGGGTATGCAAATGCTGATTAGGCAGGAAGCCCAATGGATCAGAAGAGTACTTCCAGATAATGCTTCAGTTTAGGATCCGCTATGATCTCTTGGTCAAGCTGGAAGTGGGGATCCATTGCACAGATTATAGCAGAGGCTGAGTATATTGCAGCAAGTGATGCTAGCAAGGAAGCAGTATGGCTCAGAAAATTGGTTTCTAGGTTGTTTGTTGACCATCTCAAAACGATAGTGGTTCACTATGATAGTCAAAGTTGCATAAAATTTATAGAGAACCTATTATTTCACGACAGGCCAAAACATATTGACATGAGGTACCACTACATCCGAGACTTGGTGCAAAGAAAAAATGTAAAGTTACAATAATAGCCACAAGCAAGCAGGTAGCTGATATCTTAACCAAGTCTCTAACCTCGAAACAATTTGTGCAGCTGAGAGGCAATCTTGGTGTGGCTAAGAATGACTCCCTTGTTGAGAGGGAGTGTTAAATTTGGCAACACCGACAATCATTCTCCAATGAGAGGCTATATGGGCCACCCTGAGGCTAGCCAAGGAGATTTGGAGAATCAACCAGTCTTGTGAGGTATTGACAAAATCCAGGGGGAACATACAACCTCTGTGAGTCAAACCAAAAGTTAGGATGAACGAGATGTTATGTGATTCTAATGCAAAAGTCAAGGGGAACATACAACCTTTGTGAGCATAGACAGTCTAGTGCAAAAGTCGGGGGGAACATAAAACCTCTGTGAGCATAGACATACTAGTGAAAAAGTTAGGGGGAACATACAACCTCTGTGAGCCTAGTCAATACTTGTGAGCCATGAGAAAAAGTCAAGGCATCTAGAAAAAGTTAGGTTGAATATAAAATTCCTATGAGTTAGAAACAAACGATATTACTAATATTGCAATTGATATAAATGTATTGATCTAGTGCGTTCGCACGTGTAACATTATCCACCATGAAGAGAATTTTGAATTGCCTTGTAAAGAGTCAAGTTGTAACTGAAGTTTCAAGTCTAGTTCTATTTTTGAACTAAAATGTTGAGTTGTAACTAAAGTCTCAAGTCTAGTTCTATTTTTGAACTAAAGTGTAATGCTGAGTTGTAACTAAAGTCTCAATTCTAGTTCTATTTTTGAACTAAATTGTAATGATGAGTTGTAACTGAAGTCTCAAGTCTAGTTCTATTTTTGAACTAAAGTGTAATGTTGAGTTGTAACTGAAGTCTCAAGTCTAGTTCTATTTTTGAACTAAAGTGTAATGTTGAGTTGTAATTGAAGTATCAAGTCTAGTTCTATTTTCGAACTAAAGTATACTAGTCTCAAGTCTAGTTCTATTTTTGAACTAATGTGTAATGCTGAGGTGTAACTAAAGTCTCAAGTCCAGTTCTATTTTTGAATTAAAGTATACGAGTCTCAAGTCTAGTTCTAAGTTTGAAATAAAGTATGAAGTTGAGTTATGACTAAAGCATGCAATCAAGTTACTATTTCGAACCTCTCCTTTTCTCCTCTTCAGCCTATATAAGCAGAGGTCGACCTCTCTCTTCAACATAATTTGATATGCAGGTTAAGGGTGAAGCAATAAAGGCGCATATCAGTGATAAAGAGGCAACATACCAAAGAAGAATATCAGTGTTGTATATCAACAATAGAGGTGTTAGAAAAACAGGACCGCGGAGCAATAAAATAAAACAAATGCAGAAACAAAACACAGAAGACACACAATACAAGAGAGACACAGATTTATGTGGTTCACCCACTGTGGGCTACATCCACCAGAGAAATTGCCAAGTCCTTCCTTTATTATTATCCAACAAATGAAGGGATACAACCTACAGCAAAACCCGTTGTAACTTCCTCTTCTTTCTCTCACAGTCTCCTCTCTCATAATACAATATTCACCATCCTCCATAGCCACAATACATTTCCATCATAAAAGAGGGCTGCCTTCTAGGGAAAAAAACCCTAACATAATCTCTACCGTTAGATCTGCGACCTTATAATGAACGGTCCAAATTTACAATGAAATTACAATATACTTTTACAAGGCAATTTTTGCTTTGGAGGCTTCGCCCCCAAACCCCCGCTTGCCCCCAGACCCCCTAGACGGGGGGATAGCCCCCTAGACCCCGCAAAGGGGGTACCCCCCCTCTACACTCCCCCGCGTGGAAGAGTGTACATACTTCTGTGGTGTAAATGCTTCATGGGGTATAAACACAGCTGAAAGCAAGGACCTCTAAATCAGGAAGATAATCAGGCTCCACAACCAACAAGAGGTTGCATATTAGATGTGTATATTAGCAACATGTCAGTGTTGCATATCAACAATAGAGGCATCATATCAGAGGTGTATTTCAACAAGGTCTCTTAGGTCTTTGTCAGGTTAGATTTATCTTTGCACGCTCTTTAAGAGAAGAACATTCATGGTGGATATTTGTAAGTGATCATACATTATTAATGCAACAAAGGAATGTCGTTTGTTGGGGTTTTTCTCCTTGTACAAGGTTTCCCTAGGGTATATGTGTTGTTGATATGCATGCTTACTTATCTACATAGTTATTTCTATTCAGTTATGATTTGGTATTGTTGAAGTGTATTAAGCTGGAATCAAAGTGTTGAAGAAAATAAAAGAATTAATCCGCATAAGAAATCAAGCTCATAATTTAACAATAGCGAGTATTTGGTAGGATTACCAATTCTTTTTTGAGAAGCAATTTAGAGCCAACATTTGTCTTAGAGACATTTCAATCAACCCAAGTAACAATAAATGTCACTTTCATTCTTAGCGTTAGTAAAAGAACCAAGGGGTGCAAAAATACATGTGGGTATGTTACACACAATACAAACTGCTTGGGACAAAAACAAACTTAATAAGACTATTGCCACACTCAATCATGATTGAAACATGACATAATTGAAAACAATAGGCAATCAGACATTATTCATTCATTCAAACATGAAATTCTCAACAGTTAAAAATAAAGAGAACCTGGCTAATGGACATAGTGATCAAAACATCTGAGTTGGAAAAATTTAGGAGGGGGCCCAAGCCTGCTAGCTTGGGGAACTTGTTGAGGCCTCAATAGTGTACCATTGAATGAATTGTCCAATACTATAAATAAAATGAAAATACCTAGATACATTAAAATAAATAAATCCAAAATTCATGATAGACATTGGCTATCGAATGTAGAGTTGTTGGGTTGATTGGAGGTTGGTAAATGAATGGATAAGGAACCTCAACAAAGCATGTCAAAGTAGAGGAGGTTGAACCCACATGGTTCTTGAGGTATGAAATCTTTCAGTTCACTTCCATGAAAGTTTATAAGTGTGCAAGAACCTACTACAAATTAGGTCTAGCCTAACGTCTACCTCCCCTATCTAAATCTAACAGAGATGTCATTGTATTTCTTCATAATGTTTTTGGAATGTATATTTTATTTCTATATCCATAGCATCTAACTAATATTTACAATTTAAAATGATAAAAATGATATGGGAGGTCATTTCTTTAGTAGTGTTTCATTTCCCTTCACATTACTTCAACCTATTTCTAATGGCATTGAATTCCTTATCCACACAACAACAAAAAATAGGCATGATCCATTATTGAATTTGGTTGGATGGAGGTGAGACAAGGAATAAGAGGAACATGCTAGCATATTTACAACTTTATTTGGCCAATGAAAGTGATTACTTTAGATGTGATAATGATCCAGGTGGATATCGGGGGCCACCCATCTTTTCCAAATGGCTCAAAACAGTTTTCTGGCCATTTTGGCAATTTACTATTTTTAGCAGGTTTTAACTTTCGGGGCCATTTCGAGGGCCTAAATGAAGGTTTTTCGAGATCTAGGTTCTCAATGATAGCCGAAGGCATGATTGGGGCCCCAAAATGAATCTCCTTGACGATACCTTTCCAACGAGCTATCACACGCCTAAAACGGAGATCGTATGCAAAAGTTACGACCCCGGGAAGTTGATGCACCAACTTACCCAAACGGGGCCCACATGACTTTTGGTGCTTCATC
>ML777527.1:992190-1002561 GCA_009831015.1 Picea engelmannii | reverse complement strand
CATTGTAACCATCATCTTGCGAATGCGAGTAGCCGTCACATCTCTTCTCAGAGATAAGATGCCACCATTCTAGCGAGTCTTTCACTCTGTATTTTTACAGTCTCTGTACATTTCTTTCATTAATAGAAATCGTGTATTACTGTGTCTCTGTGTTTATGGTTGTATCTCTGATATATTTCTGTTATATTACTGGATATACGCGATATCTCTGTGCATTTCTTTATTATATCTCCGCTCTCATTTCGTGCCGAAAATAATCCGGATCAGATAAGGACAATAATGACCATAGCCTCCACAAAGGCCAATATGGAGATGCAAAATCTACAAGGAGGAGGTGGTCACAAAGGAACGAAAATGAGGAGATGGAAAGTGAATGGGAGGAAGAAGGGATAAGCTTCCAATCCCAAGCATGTGAAGTAATGAGAAGATATGGTAGGGGAGGGAGATTATGATCTCCCCTCTCAATCTCAATTGTGATGTGAATAAAGGGAGGTAGGGAGGATCCTCCTCCTTTGTATTATTTTTCTAGATCAAAATGTGAAGAGGCTTCAATGATCATACACCACTAATTATGATTCATGGGAAAGGATGAGTCTAATGATGGACCTTGTTTTTTCAAAGATGATTTTTATGACTCCACTTCTTCCCACTTATGACAATGAAGTCATTTGTGCCAAAGATATCACAAATAAACATTTATTGTCATATATAAGATCAAAACTATGAAAAAATGTTAAAATAATCATAGAGGACCAAAGTCAACTTTTAATTTGACCAAATTAGAGAATTGCATGATCCTTAAGTTCATGATGTGCCTCGTTCTGTAGTAAATCCTTCAATACCCTCACAGTTCCTATTACACCAAGAAAGAAAGAAATTATGTATCTTATTGAAATCCATTGTAACTTCAAGAGTTCGATTGGTCATGCAAGGACCATACCAATAAAATTCCTTCACTCAATGAAGGTGTACATGACCATACCTAGAGTAAATACTAGCAAACAGACCAACATTTAACATGGATCCTCTTTTCCCTCCATTTACTATCCAAGGAAATCTATAAATGAAGGAATCCACTATCCATTTTCACAAGTTTAATTCATGCAATATTGTGTTGTTAATATTTTTCCAAGGAGTGAATCCCACTTACATCCATCCTTATTATTCAACTTCATGAGTGGTTTTGTTGCCTATTTTTTCCCTCAATTGTCCATTACATAAGGGGGAATTTTGAGGGTGTTCTAAAGAGGATAGAACCCCCCAAAGAGTGATATTTGAGGCCATATACAACACTCTTGATGTGAAATATTCCATTTGATATATATTTCCTTAAATTGAATTTATATCAAAGAATCTAATTCCTCCCCTATCAACAAAAAAAAAAATATTTTTTTTGTGTGTTTTTTTATTAGATTTTTCATTGAGCATCTGCTTAACTAATATTCTTATAGAATTAAGATTGTTTGTTTGTTTCCATTGTGTACATGTTTATTGTGAGATGGGTTCTCCATTTGGATCCATATAGTTTTTCTCCACAATAAATTAAATTCTCGAAGAAGCTTCCCCTTAGGTTTTGTTCTCCTTTCTTCATTAAATTTCCATCCAATTCACGCTTGGGGATAGATTAGATTTATTTAATCAGCCCCACACTATGTGTTTTGTTTGTATCAGTAATTACAACCTATTTTTGAGTGAAGATAGTCATATTGTACACCAAATCACACACAATATAATGGAATCCATATCGGGGATGAGATATTGAATATCATCCTTTGTTTCATTTAGTAAACTTATTTTTACCATTCACTACTCTCTAGCAATAACCATCATAGTGCATGTTATTATTCCCACCCAACACCTACTTGTGGGGTTTGACAATTTCAAAGTTTTTTGTTTTCTACAATCATGGAAAATTACATGATGAACAAAATTGTTTCAACACAATTGCATGACCTCTAGTTCACAAAGTTGTAAACTTGTATAACTAATAATTGCACAACTCATGAAAGCATGCAATCATTCTTCGTGGCTTCAGTTGAGATCATACAATATCTTTAGAAAGTAAAATTTCTAGGCCTATTTACTTGTTTGGAGGGTTATTGGTTGCATGCTAATTTTTTCCATAATTATAAAAAATGATAGTGTTGTTTATTTGATTAAATTGAACCAAATTTAAAGGAACTGGAATTGATAAAAGATGATCACATTTTTCTAATCATTTTTCATTTTCGCTATTTCTTTGTAACTAGGATTTCAATTTGAGAAAATTCACATCATTTTTTTCATGCAAAATTTACCACATAAGAAATCCATGAAGTTCACCTTTAATATAATGTGTAATCCAATCGTTCTTTGTGGAAATTCTTATATTATGACCCCTACAAAACATCAATTTACAAGGTGGTTTGATGAACAAAAGGATAGTGTATATAATTGAAAAACAACCATAGATAAATTAGAGTAGGACCTTGTAGTTAGGAATCCAAATAATACTCCAAGGTTGTGAAAAATTGAGACTACAAGTTTACTAGAGTGAGGAGAGGAGACTCTGAGTTGAAAAAGTGTGCTTAGGGACATGTTTTTAAATAAAAATATAAATTCTAGGCTGGGACAAGTTAGTGTGGAGAATTCCCCTCCATACTAATGTGATCGTTCACCAACGCATGTGTTTACACCCCTTGATCCATGATTAGTGAAGAGGTAACTTAGTGACCCATTTCTAGGTTTCCACCTGGGCGATACACTCAGGTATTGTGGGCAGTACCTTAGATAGATAATGAGATACCCTCTTTGATTTCATCCCTTGGGAATCTATTATTATACATTTCTCATTCACACCTTTAGTAGGCTTAAATCATTGGATGATTTCATTATTGTTGTCAAAGGCACATTTGGAAGGCCCTGTTTTACAGATCCATATTGGGCATGTGATGTTGATAATCATACATATACTTCTAGTTAAAACTTCAACCTTGGCTCTATTCCTATCACTTGGTTTAACAAAAAATGACATGTTATTTCCCTTTCTTCTATATTGGTGGAGTAACAAGGAGTTGTTGACAGTAGATGAATATTTTTTTGGATTCAACGGTTTCTCATAGAGTTTGTTTTTCCCCAAGATACACCTACAAATATTTGGTGGAATAATGAAAGTGGCATCCAAATTTCACTCAATCTAGTGGAGCACTAGTGCACCAAACAAATTGAGGCCCATATGCACTACATACAACATCACATTAATAATTAAGTCAACAATGTTTTTGTTTAAAGGACCAAGTTGTGAATATTTTCACCAAGCCAATTTCCTTCATCTTAGATCCTTGCTAGGGGTGAAGGAAGTTGTCTTTATGGGGGTATAACATGTAATTCTTGCTTCCTTATTTGCAATGGAATGAAAATCTTACAAAGAGATATGGTGCATATCTATTTGTGCACATTTAATAATAAATAATGTAGAATAAATAACTTTGTGACTATTAAAAATAAAGATTTGGTGTTATCAAGATAATATTGACTTAGTTTAGTTAACTTATCTTAATCTTACAATGCATTGATGGATCCCAAGTTGAAGTAAGATTAACTTGGAACATACATCTATTTCAGGCATAGCTAATTGAGTTATGTCTTAGTGTGGCCTTAGTGAATTGAAAACAAGTGAGTAGTTAGCATGTTAGCATCTAGTCTATAAAAAGGACACGAGTCCTCATTTCACGGAATTGATTGTGTTGAGATTTCCCTTTTCTTCATGTATATTTCCATTTTGATGGTTTTACCACATAATATCTCATATATTTTATGAGTTTGATGCTCTTATGTGATATTGTAACCATGTGCAATTTCAAACATTAAGCCCATCTGAAACACTATTGACCTTGTGCCAAGTGCATATTTTTGCAATGCTCTGGCCTACCACCTAGCTACAGTCAAGAGTGTTGAAATAAAGAGGAAAATGAACACCATCTACTAGTTGAAGGTCATATACAATCCAACACATCTCATTGTGGCTTAATGATGTTTAATATCCCCAAGAATGAATAAAATGAATGAGACTCATAAAAAATTATCATACTCTCAATAAGATCCTTGTCAAGAATTGTATCATTTACTACATATCAAGGACCTACTTGATCAACATGTAGGTGCCCCACATTTTTCCAAAATGGATCTTACTAGTGACTATTACTAGCTTTAAATGGAACCCTTGGACACTTACAAGACAATAGTTCAAGACCATTTCAACATATATGAATCATTAGTCATTCCATTTGTCCTCACCAACACCCCTTATACCTTCATGTCCCTTATTAATTATATAATGCATCCATATATTAGGAATTTTATGGTCTAATTCTATATTTATGATATCTTAATATTCAACTATTATAGGAAAAACCATCTCTATCACCTCTAGACATCCTTGTCTCTCATCCATCATTGCAAACTCGAGGAAAAACAATAATATTCTTTATTTCGACAAACTTCCATTCAATATTTGGGTTTAATTATATATTATTAGGGAATAATTGCAAAACCATGTAACATCATTTCCCTAATAAACTATTTGATCACACTGACAACTATAGATCTCAAATGCTTTCTTCACACTATTAACTACTACCTCAAGTGCTCTGACTTCTAATTTTACACTATCTATTTGAGATTGAGATGGATGCCTTTCCATACTCCATTAATCTAGTCCTTAAATAGGGAGGGTCCGCCCAATTTCATATGATTCATAGATTCTCTTAGATGTTAATATTAAGTATATTGTATATGATAAGGACTTATACACCTTGGTTAAGGATCTTAAGCACTAGAATCATTGCATTTTGGGAAAGGAGACAATCCTACATACAAAGCATCATCCATTGATTTTTATAAACTCAAAATCCAAGATGTAAGAAGAATGACACCTTAAATGGTCATCCTATATTTAGTAGTTCCACATGATCATCAAGTACAAGAAGGGTAGTAGGAATATTGTTGTAGATTTATCAAGTAAAACATTGGTTCATGCCATCTATATTATCCATTTGATTTCCTTCTTATGAAGATTAGAATTTACAACTATATGCTACTAATCCCTATTTTTCCATGCATGAGAACATACTACGAAGTTCAATCTAGGTCCCTATATCAAATATTCCATCAAATATTGTTGGTTGTCTAAAATCATCCAAGTCCACATCCCTGTGGTGACACTCCTTTCCTCTAAATTTGGGAGGCCCATTTTTCATTCTACAATGAACACTTTAGGATGTCTAAGACTTTGCAACATCTCCAACACAATTTTTATCGCCATCAATGAAGAAACATATGGGTGGATTCACTATATGTTGTGCCTCCTACAATTAGGCTAAGACACCCAACCACAAATTGGGTCTATGTCAGCCATTTCTAGTGTTTTCATGCCCTTGGGAAGCAATATCCACAGACTTCATTAGTAGGTTGCCCGTGACATTTCGCAAGCATGACTATATCTTTGTTATCACCTTTCAATTTAAAAAAATGGCTTTCTTGATTCCCTGCATCAATACCATCATAACAAAAAAGCCCCCCCAGTTATTCTTTAGACAACTTTGGGCTCATTTTGGACTACATCCCACCATAATCTTTAATTGGGATTTGTGATTCCTCAGTGACATCTAGAAAGTGCTAAGGAAACTCCTTAGGTATCAATTTCAATATTCTATAGCATTCCATCCATGTATGGATGGCCAAATAGATGTTTTGAATCATCAACACATACTTTGTACATTAATTACATCCATTGTAAACTATGAGACACTTATTTACATGTTATTGCAAATAGTTATAACCTAGTTTTCCATGCTTCAATGAGCCATTCCCCCTTTGCATTTTGTTATAGGTATCAACTAGCATCCCCTTATGAGATCATTGTGTCCTTACCCATGGCAACAAAATGATCATACTAAGGCTTCTTTTATTCAACTCCTCTCTCATTTTCATGCATAAGTTGAACAAGCTCTTCAATGTGCCAACTACAAATACAAAGCTCCTCGATATCACACTTTGATTTCTTATCCATTCTAGGTCAGTAATCAAGTTTATTTATATTTGCATAAGCAATGCAAATTTTAATAAAAAATAACTGGGTGACTAACACTGATGTTTACAGAATTCTGGCATGGGCTTTTATAGAGAGCGGATTCATGAAACAAAGGATTTTATAGAGAGAGTATTCATGAAACGAAGGAGGTAATAGGGAGTCGGAAGAAGAGACCGACGTGGATGGTTAGCCAAACAATCATGGATACCACTTCCTCAACAGATTTTAAAATAAACAAAAACAATCCCATGCCTAATTAACTGTATAAACGCAGCATTATTTACACTTTTGAATATGAATCCTGGTGCTCACATTAAAAAAAATAACTGTATAAATGAAGCATTATTTATACTTTTGAATATGAATCATAGGGTTGACATTAAAAAAAGAAACATTATTTATACTTTTGAACATGGCGCTCACATTTAAACAAAAAACAAACCCGTGCCTCATAATCTTGAAATAAAATTGAGTGAATACACAATTATCAGACCACATATAGGAAAAGCACTAACCCTATACTGATTTCCAATCTAACATCCAGTGATCTGCGCATGAGAAGCATTGTGTGCAGCATGATGTGATCCGTTTTGAAAAATATAATTGAATAAATAATTTTTCTCCCATGGCCAAGAGGGCGTCCACTTAGTCCTTACTCCAGCTAAGACAGCATTCAGCAAGAACGCAGAAGAGAACACCAAAACTTTCCAGTCGTCATTTTTGTATCCAGGTGATTCTCGCGTGTATTCGTCAAGAATACAACTTCCAATTACCCACTTTACCCAGACGAGCACTTGCAAACCACTATTTACCCAATTCAGTTGCAGAGCAATATCTCCACAAACCATTTTAGCCAAAATTGTAGCTACTAAACTGCCGGCTACAATGCATGCTATCTCCGATATTATTACTGACAAAACCTTATAATCTGTCTTCTTACGGAAAAATAACCAGTTCGAATACATATACAAACAATCCATGAAGCAAGCAATACCAATCGCTACTACTATGGCTACAACTCTAGCTTCAGAGAGCGGCAGGGCACTATCGCCATAATCAAACGCAATAAGCGCGGCCCAACCAATAAAACAAACCATATTGACACCACCCGCTACAAATGATAAGGTTATGAAGCTCAGACGATTACCTCTAAAAGTGAGCACTTGACAAACATGGGTTTTATTGGCATTAAAGTGGACAGTAGCTTTAGTTAGAAATGCATTAGCAGCCAACCCACTTCCCTTGCTATCTATAAGATAATTTCTTACTGTCCTTCTGGCTACTAAAGAGCTGGAGAAGCCATCCACTTTAAACCAGAAAGTTAGGGCAAAGTTGATTAATATTTCTGAGAATCTTGGCCCTATGAAACTGCCAATGTTGTATTCTAGTTCTGTCCGTCTGTTTCCTCTGCCAATTTCTTTATCCAAATAGTCTTGCAGAGCTTCCGAAGCCATGAGTCTGACTCCCCTGTCCTCCGCATCTTTAGATCTGAAAGAGCGTATCAATAACTCTGTCCACTTATCATCGCTGGCATCATTCGTTGGAATGCACATGCAAATAGGCTCTCCCGCGTTCATGGATTGGACATCTATTTCATCAAGAATTTCAGCAGGGGACTCCACCCTGGAGTCACCCTCTGTCAATATCTCCCGTAGTTGATCCACATGCAACAGGCCATAGTTGCAGCCATGGCAACCATGATACAGGCAGGTGAGACACGGGAGTAGGCACATGGAATCAGAGACACGCTTCAATGTTCCAGGCATCCGACGAACAAGCATGATGGTAATCTCTTCAACTGTCGAAAATACAATGCACTTACACTGATCGCTGTGTTCACAACTCCTCATAGTGACTGTGGCATTCTTTATTGCATCATCTAAAGAAATATATTGTAATAGAATGGACTGCACATCATCACCGGCATTGGATTTCATGAATTGCTTTATCGAACAATTGGGTGTGCCGTTCGATAACATTACAACGGAAGCAGACCGCAGACCTCCCCCTACTCCCTGTCCCTGCATGCGTATTGTGGTCAGTCCGTTTCCATTAATCCCATAGAGTTTGGGACCTCTTAGTGTACCCAGAACTTCCCTGGCACCATTCTCGAGATCCAGCCTTCCTCTTATGAGAATTACGCCAAAAACCAATAGGTTAACTAAGCAGGTAATTGCTTCCATAGGAAAACTAAGAGAATCAAATGCCTTTGAAAATGCATTTATTGGTTGTGCTAAAGCAATATCAAAAAAACAACAAACCAGATTTATGATGAGCAATTGCAATATATGTGGGCTTCCTTGCGATTTTTTCTGGAATCGACCCATTCCAAATGGAATGTTTTTCCCCACTGAAGTAAATGATTTCTCTGAATCTATATTGTGCCCCAAAACATTTGCATTGCAACATAGTGTGCATGCAATCGTTTATATATAAAAAATATGTTCTAAAATGACTTAAGATACGTAGATGTCACATCATTCTACAGGGGAATATCTTTATTTCAAGCTACAGAAAAAATGAAATGAGAAAGAAAAGACCACCTGATACGGGAAAGTTAAAGTGTCTTGAAACTGAAAATTAATCTTGAATTGTAATTTATTACTATTGAAATTGTGAGATTTCATTACAGTTTTGGATGACCAGAATTCGTCATGAATGATCAGAATTCATCAAATGAGTGGAAGATTTCAAAACTTAAAAATACAACACATTTACAAGAAATTTAATAAGAAAACAGATCAACTATCAAAATAGGCTTTATGAAAGGGAGATCAAGTTAGAAACTTTGAACAAATGACTGAATACTAAATCCAATTTTTTCATAATCAGAAATTTAATAGCTATGGAATGGTTTTGATTTTTTTTTAAGTATATATGGAAGACAGTTTTAGACAGAAAAGTGAGACCCGTTAAAAAGACCGAAATAATACTATTCTGCCAACAATATTTTGTAAAGTTTACTATATAATATAAGATGTTTTCTCCTTATAAAAAAAGGATTGAAATGTTAAGTTTACATTTAAAATTGTAAGTTTACATTTATTTAAGTTTTTATTGAATTTAAATCAATTTTTTTTAATACAAAATAAAATTGTACTGACTAATATTTTTTTATAAAAATGATAATTATGAAAAATATTCTAAACGGATTTAGATGTCACATTAAAATCCCATCATTTCTTAGGGGATTTTCTTCTTTATTTCCAGCAACCAAGGAAAATATAAGAAATAAAATGTTTAAATCCCATCATTTCTTAGGGGATTTTCTTCTTTATTTCCAGCAACCAAGGAAAATATAAGAAACAAAATGTTTCAACGGCTTTAAGTACTTCGATGCCATGATTGTGGAAGCTTTCGCTTTAATGTGCAAGTAGTGAAATATCTTGGTTTGTGACATAAAAGAATATTATGATGGCTTTAATTCTCTTTGAAACCACGTCATTTCGTAAGGAATTTTTCTGCTTTTTAGTAACCACAGAAACTCGAACGATAAAGTAATGGTATCCAAGTTTAAGTTGTTTATGCAAAATGAATAAACATTCAAAGCTTCAAAATATTATTTAACTATTTTCGTAACAATTTTAATAGATATCAAATATATTATTCAAAGCTTCAAAATATTATTTAATCTCATTTTTCCAATAACCAACCTTGAATTCTCGTTTGTGAAGTGTATAGATAAGTGATTATAGGACATCTTAAAATAATTTAATATTGTTTATATATAAATGTATGTTTTGCTAATAAACAAAAAAGTAGGAGTCTATGTTTATTGTTTTATTCAATGTAATAAATAATTTGTAGAGACCAATAAATAATAAATAATTTGTAGAGACCAAAACTATGTTTATTGTTTTATTCAATGTAAAAGTCGACACATAATTGTATATCTCAGTTTTTCTTAATGTATTTTATATTATTAATAAAGATACATCATTTTATCACATAATATTTATATTACATACTAATTCACTAACTTAACTAGTTGAAGCGAATGTCTCATACTTAATTAGATCTAACAATCTTATAAAACACTTATTCATATAGAGGCACATTATCACAATGATTAATAAATTAATAAGCAACAACTTTTTTATATGATCACATAATATTATATAAAACAAGTATGAGTTAATAGTTTAAACATTTTTCCTTAATGTAATGTGTTTAGGAAGGATAATATGGGATATTTAGGATAATATAAGATAATGTATCAAGGGGGATAATAAATGTAATGTGGCCATTATTAATGAATAAGACCATTTCATAGGTGGTGGGTAATAAATGGGCCCATTAGG
>ML777527.1:971962-992125 GCA_009831015.1 Picea engelmannii | reverse complement strand
GGATCTTCTTACACTTCTTTCATAATTTAGTTAGAAACCACTTCAAATATTATTATTCATTCACAATTAGCTATTTGCATATAACAACACCATTCATTAAACCATCACCATAATGAACACAAATAACACCAAATATATGTGTAAGCTTATGTATTATGTTGTTACATGAGACTACAATATCTGAGGTTTATCAACACCAACAGAAAAGAGCACCAACTCCAAGAGACTACCAACTCTCACTGCAAGACCCAACCTACAGATCTTAGCACCAACTGAGATGTGAGGAATCCAACCCTCAATTACAAGACCCATCTTGTAGACATAAGACAATCTTTCCAACCTATACCAATAACCTATCACGATATGTATCAATCAACATGTACTATAAACCATGAACATCAATCACTCACACAACCTATACCGTCACAAGTGCATCAACTATGCACAACACAACCTGTCACATCATCCTGTCTCCTCTATCAAATCAGATCTGATGTCATGGATCTCATGCTCATGATCACAATAGCAATACACAACATGAAGACCATATGTCAAATACCAACTATATCCCTCAACAAATCTGATATATGCAACAATACTGAACAACCAATACCATCTCAAGAGATAAACCCTACCTCACAAAACATATCTCAAACAAGATGTGCCATATCTCTCATAAATGGACTCCAACCATGCATTAAAGATTATGTCAATATAACCAACTATGAACTAGTACTAAACGTCAGTAGATCTTCCTCAGATCACCTCTACAACAAGATCTAAACATCCAAGAGGGCATCTAACAGATATACAATCCAAACCTTCAACCAGATTCATAGATTCAACCATACATTTTTCTTCTTGTAGTTGTGGATATATTACGAATCTTTTTCTCTAGCCATGATTTTTTTGTGGCAGTTCCGTTGTCACAATTCTGTTGTCGTGATTCTGTTGTATTGGTTTGGCTATTGTGATTCTACTGTCGCGGTTGTGTTGTCGCAATTTTTCTACTGGGAATTTTTTGCCTGGAATTTGATCTATCAATAATACTTGCCGAAATAACCTTTCACAAATGGATATTCAATTATGTTCAAAAGTAATTTTCATAAGAGACCTTTTCTCTCTTATTTATACTCTTCAAGTAGCTTTCTCTAGGGGTTATCTTCTAACCAACTTCCTTCTTTTAGGGTTAACCCACTTCTAACTAGTTTTTCCACTTACAACCACTTTATCCAGAAATAGTAATCTCACCACTTCTAGTTTCAACTAATTTATTTTTAATTATTTTCTTTTTGTAACAACTTAACCCATGATTAACTCCTAGTTGCAACCACTTTGACTAGTAAACTTCTTGTAGGAGCTTCTAGAATAAATTGACTTCTTTGACCTTCTAGGGGCTTCTAGATAACTCATGAGGGTTCTCCAACTTCACTAAGCCATATCTCCTCAACCATGAGGAACTACATGACATACCACATATCACCAAAAATGGCAGGACATGTACTATCAATCTAGAATAGTATCACCTACAAACTCACTGATCTTCATTACATTATTCCTCATCCAAACTTGGCTTCCTCAACCACACTGCTAGGATTACTCAACCACTTAACCATTTGGACTTTACAAAGTGTCTTCCCATGAGGGATTTCACCATAAAGGGACCACTTTGAGGACTTTATCCAAGAGCGTCTTGCCATGAGAGATTGCACCATAAGGGGACCACTTTGAGAACTTTATCCAAGAGCATATTCATGCAAGGGATTGCACAATAAGGGAACCACTTTAGAGTTCATATATTAGGTACTTCCTATCAGCCATGACATGACATCAATGATATAAATCACTTTGACAACAACCTTGACATCAATGAAAAAACATTACTATGACACCACTTGGCATCAACCCTTTGACATTAATTACATCAATGACAACAAAATCCAATAGCCAATACATGAATGATACAATCACATCACTATGACAATACTTGAAATCAACCCTTTGACATCATTGACAACATAGTACAACAATATCTCCGTTTGGCATTGATGCCAACACCAATAATTGATGGCAACACTTGGACATGGAAATGTTCATACTCCCTCTATGATCATTGCTCCTCATCAATGTTCATCTCGCCACATCAATGTGACTATCTCTCCCCTTTTGACATCAATGGAAAAGGGTATATCTCTTTGGGATTGCTCCCCCTAACTAAACTATCCTTGAGGTTTCTCCCCCTAGCTGCACTATCCTATGGGATGCTCTTCATACATCTGGTGAATCTCTCCTCCTGCAATCATACCTCTATCACCAATCAAGGGAAAAAAAATAATTCCCCCTGTGGGTATATATCCCCATGTCTTCTCTGCAACATGTTAAGTAATCACTGTGAACAATATGCTACCACTATATTTTTCTTCTGTTGCAAATGTTCTTTCTCTATCAGAACACTGATCAAATTTTCAACAATGCTGCATCAAGAATACCATGCTCTTCATATGATGATCCTTGGACCTGTAAATGAATTTAGATGTCATATTAAAATCCCATCAATCTGTAGGGGAATTTCTTCTTTATTTCAAGCAGCCAAGGAAAATATAAGAAAGAAAATGTTCCAATGAATTTAAGTACTTCGATGCCATGATTATGGAAGCTTTCTCTTTAATGTGTTAAGTAGTGAAATATCTTTGTTTATGACATAAAAGAATATTACGACGGCTTTAATTATCTTTGAAACAACATCCACAAAAACTCAAACGCTAGAGCAATGGTATCGTTTATGTAAAATGACGATAAATTTTTTATACGTACACGGTTGGTCCATGAAATTATAATTTTGATTTCATTCCACCTAGTATTACTATTTTTGTAACAATTTTAATAGATATCAAATATATTATTCAAAGCTTCAACATATTATTTAATCGCATTTTTCCAATAACCAACCCTAAATTCTCGTTTTTGAATTGTATAGAGAAGTGATTATAGGACATCTTAAAATGATTTAATATTGTTTATATAAAAATGTATGTTTTGCTAAGAAACAGAAAAGTACAAATAATTTGTAGAGACCAAAACTATGTTTATTGTTTTATTCAATTTAAAAGTCGACACATAATTGTATATCCTAGTTTTTATTGATGTATTTTATAGTATTAATAAAGATACACCATTTTATCATATCAATTTTTTAGAGAATATTTATGCCACACACTAATTCATGAGCTAAACTAGTTGAAGTGAATGTCTCATACTCAATTAGATCTAACAATCTTACAAAACACATAAGAAGATTATTCATATAGAGGCACACTATCACAATGATTAATAAATTAACAAACAACAACTTTCTCATATGATCACATAATATTATATAAAACAAGCATGAGTTAATAATTCAAACACTCCCCCTTAATGTAATGTAACTAGGGAGGATAATATGGGATACCTAGGATAATATAGGATAATGTACCCAAGGGGGATAATAAATGTAATGTGGCCATTATCAATGAATAAGACCACTTCATAGGTGGTGGGTAATAAATGGTCCCACTAGGTTGTTGGACACACTGACCACACTGAGAGGGAAGGGGGGGGGGGGTGTGAATCAGTGTAGGGATCTTCTTACACTTCTTTTGTAACACCCCTTTTACTGCCCTTCTACCGTAAAGGTGTTACTACACAGAATTACACATACCATCCATGGTTAATCATGTGCATTTACGCAGTGAAATACATTTAAACTCAGAGTATTCATAAGGAACATTTTTAGCATAATAATCCACGGCACATACATTAATGCCAATACACAGCAGAATGCATGATCATTTAATACACATAAATACAAAGCATATTGATAAAAAAATGTGGTAAAACACATAGATAAACACTTATCTTGTAACAGTAGTGAAATCCACCAACCAAGTGCAGGCCTTCCACAAATCTCCCAGCCTTAGACCACACTATTCATCAGCTCAACAGTGGGTCACCCCCGAGCAGGGACCGAGCTCCACCCCAAGGCAAGGAATCCTAACTAGGCTGAGGTTACAGAGAAAACCACACTTGAATCTGGAAGGATTCTCCCCAGGATGCCATCTTACGCCCACTACTCCCAGTCCCTCATTCCCCACATGCTTGTTCCGCCCGGGAGTATACACCTTCACAAGCATAGTCCATCTGTGCTAACCTCCCTCTCTGGGCCTCGGCAACAGGCCGGATCAGGTAGTCTCAGAGACTGAAGTTGGTGCTGGACACTCCCTGGAAGAGACTTCTTCCAACAACATCCAGCTCCCTCCCCTTAGCGAGAGAGATCACACACAGGAACAATTACCACCTGTACTCGACAATAATTCACGCGCAATCCATCTCTGCTTGACTCACAGTCGACAGGGAATACAGATTCAGACCTCTCGAACAAGCTCAGCCATGGAAACAAGGCCTCACGGTGTTAATTTCAAAAATTTCTCGAGCGACCATTTTCGCAGGGCACTACCCAGACTCCCTTCCCGGTCGAATGACGTTTTCCGTCCCCCTTGCCCAGGATAGACTCCCCTTTGGTGTCGGGAAATGCATGACAGACAATCCACGCAAGGGTCAATGTAGGTTCAGATGGTTCAGAAGATGTACGAGCCGTTTCTACCGGGTCAGATTTGTTTCTCCTGGCAGTCCGTAATTCGAAATGGAGCAGAGGAAACCCAACACGGCTCTCATGGATTTTATTGCATGATCAGGGTGACACCGTCACCCATGTGACTGCATCCGTTCCGGTAACGTGCATGCTTCCCACCATATGGAAATCACATGTCATTCAAAAAGGGACTTAGGCTAATACATATAATGCACAGGTCTTTTTGGAATAATATTAAAATATTATTCCCAAGGTTTAAGCCTTCTAGGCTCAACACTTAGCCCCTAATTCCTTACCCATTCTATGGATGCTTGGTCCCCCTTCACTCATTCATCGTGGTCGGTCTGCACATGGCGGTGTTTATATTTTATTAATCATTCTGTATATATACAAATACATCAGCAGGCTCCCTGGCCTCACAACACATCAGCCTACCAGCTTATACAAAACATGGCTCACCAGTCTATAAAACATAATTACAATCCTTTCAAAACATGGTTTACAACAGGGCTCGGCCTTGGGGACACTACAATCCCCCTCCCCTTATTTTTGCACTGTCCTCAGTGCAGCTTGCACAACATCTGCATGCCTTTCAAAATTTTCAAAAAGATGCGGGTACTCTGCCTGCATAACCTCTTCATGTTCCCATGTCGCGTCCTCAGGACCGTACCAGGTCCACTGGACCTTTACAAGTTCTATAGCTTGATTCTGGAGCTGTTTGCTTTTCCTGGCCAATATGCGCACAGGATGCACTTGTAGGACACCCTCTGGTTCCACCTGAATCACATTCCAATCGATAACATGATTAGCATCAGGTACATATTTCTTAAGCAGTGAAACATGAAATACATTATGTATAGTCATAGATGCAGGTAATGTGAAACCGGCCCAATCCTTTCCAGGATCTCAAATGGTCCACAAAATCTTGCTGCCAACTTGGCGCAACTTCCCAATTTCAGGGAACTCCTGATAGTTTTCACTTTCAGGAAAACATGGTCACCCACTTTAAATTCTCTATGGGTTCTGTTACTATCAGCGTAACTTTTTTGCCTGTCCTAGGCAGCTTTCAAATTCTGTTTGATTTTGATCATCTGATCTTCCATCTCTTTGAGTAGTTCAAGTCCAACTATTGTTCTGTCAGCTGGATTATCCCAGCTCACTGGAGTGTTGCACTTTCTTCCATAAAGTGCTTCGAATGGGCTCATCTTCAAAGATGCATGGTACCCATTATTGTAGGCAAATTCTACCAGATGCAGGTAGTCTTCCCACCTTGATGGTTTATCCATCACATACATTCTTAGCATGTCTTCTATTACTCTGTTTACTCTCTCTGTCTTTCCATCAGACTCGGGATGATATGTTGTACTAAAGTTCAGATTCGTTCTGAATCCCTTGAACAGTCCTCTCCAGAAATTCGAAGTGAATTTTGGGTCTCTATCAGACACAATTGTCTTAGGAATTCCATGCAAGCATGCATCTTCTTTTAAAAAGATATCAACAACATCTGCTGCTCTGTGGGTGGTTTTGGAATAAAATGGGTAGCTTTAGTAAGCTTGTCCACCACCACCATGATTGAATCATGTTGCTTGCTTGTTCTGGGCAATCCTGTGATAAAATCCATGGTTACCACATCCCATTTCCACTCAGGAATAGGTAAATACTGCAACAACCCTGCTGGGTGTCTGTGCTCAGCCTTGACCTTCTGGCATTCCATACATATGGCGATGTATTCAGCAATTTCTTTCTTCATACCTAGCCAAAAATAATGGCCTTTGACTGCTGCCACAGTCTTCTGATATCCAGGATGACCAGTATAAGTCACATTATGCATTTCTCTTAGAATTGCCAGCTTCAATTCTCGGTCATTAGGTACATATACTCTTTTCTTATGCAGAAGTAAACCATCAGTTCCCAAAGTGTAACTTTCCTGGGTCTGTGGTTTCTCATGCTGTTGTAGCTTTGCTACCAAATTTCTGTACTACAAATCAACACTTGCAGCCTTCATAATTCTGTCTTTTAACTCAGTCTGGTACATGCTAATAGTTGTAGCATGTAATTCATGCACTTTTCTGTTGAGTGCATCAGCCACCTTATTGTCTTTCCCTTTGATATACCTGATATCAAAGTCATATTCACACAGAAATTCCAGCCATCTAATTTGTCTGGCATTTAAGGTTGGCTGATCAAATAAATATTTCAGACTGTTGTGGTCTGTTCTTAATTCAAATCTCTTGCCCATGAGGTAATGTCTCCATTTCCTCAAGGCATGGACGATTGTTGCCAGTTCTAAATCATGAGTGGCATAATTCTTTTCATGTTCTTTCAGCTTCCAGGATTCATAACAAATTACAGATCCCTCTTAGCTGAGAACTCCTCCCAGCCCTTCCTTACACGCATCCGTGCACACTACGTAATCCTTACTTGGATCAACAATCTTCAGGATTGGAGTGCTAGTGAGAAGCTGCTTCAATCACTGGAATCTTCTCTCGCATTGTTCAGTCCACTGGAACTTCTTCCCCTTCCTTTGCAAGGACATGATAGCATGAGCTATCCTTGAAAATCCAGCTATGAACCTCCTATAATAGCCTGCCAGACCTATAAAGGATCTAACTTCTGTCACATTTCTTGGCGCTGGCCACTCTTGAATGGACTATACCTTCTCAGGATCCACAATGATCCCTTCTTCAGATATAATGTGTCCCAAGTAATGGATCTGCTTTTGGTAAAATGAGCACTTGCTCAGTTTTGCGTACAGCCGGTGTTCTCTCAACACCTGCAACAACATTCTAAGATGTTGTTCGTGTGCTTCTTCTGTCTTGGAATAAACCAAGATATCATCCAAGAATACTATGACAAACTTGTCCAGGTAATTTCTGAACACTCCATTCATTAAGCACATGAAGACAACAGGCACGTTGGACAGTCCAAACGGAACCACTGTAAACTCATAGTGATCGTACCTTGTTCTGAAGGCGGTCTTGTTGATGTCTTCATATTTTATCCTCACTTGATGATATCCAGATCGAAGATCTATTTTTGAAAATACTTTCGCATCCTTCAATTGATCAAAAATATCATCAATTCTTGGCAGAGGATATTTGTTCTTGACAGTGACTTTATTCAACTGCCGAAAGTCAATGCATAGCCTCAGCATGCCATCTTTCTTCTTCACAAATAGAACTGGGGCTCCCCACGGTGACACGCTGGGATGAATGTAGCCTTTCTTTAATAGCTCTTAGAGCTGCAATTGCAACTCTTTCAGCTCTGGCGTACTCATCCTATAAGGTGATTTCGAAACTGGAGCTGCTCCAGGCATCAGATTTATAGAAAAATCGATGTCCCTCTTCAGAGGTAGTCCAGGCACCTCATGAAACACATCCTCAAACTCTTTGAGCACCTTGTGGTCTTCCAGATTCGAGACCACATCTTGGAATAGTTCTTCCACCCGGGCTACAAATAATTGATAGCCTTTCCGGTAACATTTCTTCAACTGCATAGCTGAGATTTCCCTTACAGCCACAGCTCTAGGAATTCCTTGGATTGTTACCTGATTTCCCTCTTCGTTCAGACATGTGAACCTCTTGTTACGACAATCTAGAAGGGCATGGTGTTGGTCCAACCAGTCCATCCCAATTAAGCAATCATATGAGCCTAAAGGAAGAATGTTCAATTCAGCCTTAGTGCTCATTCCTTTCATGTCGACTGAATAAGACTTAACCAATTCAGTGACCTTCCTCTTGGTTCCTGTGGCTAACTGCACTAACCAAGACTTCTCATGTTTTCTCTTTGTTAGATTCAAACTTTCCACCACTCTAGGATCTATATAACTATGGCTAGCCCCCAAATCAATTAAAATAGCAAGTGGTCGTTTATTGATCATACCTTCCACTTCAATCATGTGTGATTGAAATTCTGCCTATTTATTGTCCAGGGCTGCATAGATCCTCGGCATTCTGCTACCCATATCCTCCACTGTTTCAGCTTGTTGAACAGTGTGTACGATTCTCGCCCTATCATTTTTGTGGGGACAGTCTCTGTACTTGTGGTTTTCTTGACAATACCAACACTGAATAGGTGTCGGCCTCTGCCTTTGTGCACCCTCTTCAGTCCTTCTCGGCTCTCTGACCGATGGCTGTTCCTGACTACTATTTCTGAAAAAGGAAGGCTCGCTTCCCTTCTGCCTCTATTCTTTATTAAACCTCTTCTGGTCATCCCAAGCCTTCCGAAAGGTAGGCCTTTCTCTCTGTTGTTCGTATAGGCATTTCCCCCTTCTTATTGTTTCTTCCATAGTTTTAGGGTCATCATATTGAATCTTATTCCCAATGGAAGGTGGCAGTCCACTCAGATACCTCTGAATTTTAACAGCCTCGTCTTTGATGAATGGAACATACTTCAGTAGTTCCAGAAAACTTCATTCATACTCATCAATGGTCATGCTGCCCAACTTGAGTTCGAAGAACTCCTTCATCTTTCTTTCATAGTATATTTTAGTCAGGTATTTCTTCTCGAAATACCTCTTAAACTCCTTCCAAGTGACTTCTTTCTCTTAAATGTGTTGCACCTGCACAAACTGATCCCACCACATGGATGCTTTTCCTTTCAACTGGTACATTGCAATTCTTCCCTCCGCATGGGCAGAATAATTCTGTAGTTAGAAGTATTTCTTCATGCCTAACAACCAAGTTTCAACATCTTCCTCCTTCTTATGTTCTCCATCAAATGTTGGAGGTTTAATTTTATTCATCTCTCCTTTCAATTCCTCCCTTCCATATTTTCGATGTTTTTTGGTAGGTGATGGGCTTGAACTACTGTGTGTCTTACTGTCAGAACGTCTTTGTGAGCGACTTTGATGTCGGCTACCACTCCTTGATCGGATTCTTCTCCCATGGTCTCTACGACTCTCTGTCGTACTTGAGTCTCTTCCCTTCTCAAGTTTCTTCTCTATTCTTTCCAAACTCTGCAAGAATTTTAAATTTAACTTCCCTTGCCGATCCTTGACTTTCATGAGCTTTCGGCTATCAGCTCGACGCTCCTTGGCCTCTCTTTGCAATCCTTCAAGGATTTTCATTATATTTCCTTCCTTATCCATCTCCTTTCCATGCCCATTAGAGTTCGATCCTTCGACTCCCTGGTTATCATCCTCTCCTTCTCGTTCATCTTCCATTTCAGGGATAATTTGCACTCTTCCCCACTCCATACTCGGCGTTGATTAACTGGAGTTTTGGCCTCTGTTGTATTCTGAACATGCGCTGTGCAATCCAATTCAAAATTGTCAGGCCATTAAACTTCATGGATAACCCATAACATTCATAACTAATACGAACAAGAACGAAAGACATTTCAACTTCATAAGTTTTCTAAGCTCTGTCTGGCTTTGTGTTTTTCGGGTGTCTTGAAGTTCTCCTATTTCCTCATCAGGAAGTTTTCCTCCCACAGGAAACTCTTCGGGTCTCCCTTCCTTCTATCATGGTTACCTCTATCGAGGTTTTGAAACTAGCAGTGTTCTGGTGGGTTGAATCCCCGATTTTTGATTTCCCCATGCGCTACCTTTATGCGGTAGCCCCTACTATAGACTCTACATCATGCGACCGTTGACTCGTGACCCCGGCCTTTTCCTTTATTGGAGTTCGGGGTTTTTCGACTCTAAATGTGCCAAAACTCTTGACAGGGGAATCCCCGATTTTCGATTTTCGATGGACTCCATCCGTGCTATCCCTCCGAGCTATAGCCTCTGGTCCACATGACCATACTATATGACCTCCACCTTACCCCGTCGGTTTTTGGTGGTTTCAATGTCAATGCTCATATGCTCACGGGATCCTCGATGGGTCCCAGTTGTTGACTTTTCAAAAGTCCTTTTTCCTGTCGCTAAAATATGCCACCTGTCCTCCTGACAGTCGATGTGGCCCCACGTTCCTAGGCCTTATCGGGAAATCGCATATCGCGATTTTCCAACGCACAAAACCTTTGCTTCCGGGATCTCCGATATCCCGATTCCCGATATGCCGATGTGCCTTTCACTTTAACCCTTCGCGGTCAAGTCAAGTCCATGTGATCTACGTTCATATGACCACAGTCATATGCTTCTGTCGGGGTTTCAGGGTTTGGAGTTTCAAAGTGTATGACTCACTCGTCACCGGGGTTCCTAATTTCCCGATGAACCTCAAACACCGACGGACTTACTCCTTGTCGGGACTTTCCCCGATGGCAGATCTCTGCCACGTGTTCCCTAATATGAACAGTCCAGATCTTGTCGTGAAATCGCGGATCGTGATTCCGTGTGACGAGATTTCTAGGTGCTCGAGAACTCTGATTCTCTAATTTCTGACTTGTGGAATCTTCTGACATGTGTCCTTGCTGATGGATGGTTCTGAGCACCCGTCGGGATATCGCGAATCGCAATTCCTTGAGGCAATGATTTTATACTCCTAAAACTCCGATGGTAAAATCCCGATGCCGCTCCAGAACTTCTCCTCCACTCATGAGGACTTAAACCTTGTGCAACTTCTGTCAACTCGTATGGTTGACGGGTAATCCCAAAGTGATCTTATGACTCACGATCCTCCCGAGTTTAAACTCCTGTACAGTATTCAAAGGCTTTAAGCCTTATGCACATTCTCCAGATCTGATGGTTACGAGGGTTCACCTTCCCTCCCGAACAGATCCGACGGTTCTAACACCATTGGCGTAGAGACCTGACTCCCTATGGTCATAGACCATACTAGCTACGATTTCACAACACCGCTATACCTCCTGAGCTTATAGGCACGGTTAAGTAACTCCTATACACTCCGGGCCATACCAGGGTCCGAAATTGGTCCTCAAAACGCAATTTCTCCTCTCACCCTCAGTCCAAAGACCATCCAACTGGCCCATCTAGGCTCAGTGTCGAAACCTTAGCTCTGATACCAAATTGTAACACCCCTTTTACTGCCCTTCTACAGTAAAGGTGTTACTACGCGGAATTACACATACCATCCATGGTTAATCACGTGCATTTACGCAGTGAAATACATTTAAACTCAGAGTATTCATAAGGAACATTTTTAGCATAATAATCCACGGCACATACATTAGTCCCAATACATAGCAGAATGCATGATCATTTAATACACAAAAATACAAAGCATATTGATAAAAAAAATGTGGTAAAACATAGATAAACACTTATCTTGTAACAGTAGTGAAATCCACCAACCAAGTGCAGGCCTTCCACGAACCTCCCAGCCTTAGACCACACTGTTCATCAGCTCAATAGTGGGTCACCCCCAAGCTGGGACGAGCTCCACCCCAAGGCAAGGAATCCTAACTAGGCTGAGGTTACAGAGAAAACCACACTTGAATCTGGAAGGATTCTCCCCAGGATGCCATCTTACGCCCACTACTCCCAGTCCCTCATTCCCCACATGCCTGTTCCGCCCGGGAGTATACACCTTCACAAGCATAGTCCATCGGTGCTAACCTCCCTCTCTGGGCCTCGGCAACAGGCTGGATCAGGAAGTCTCAGAGACTAGAGCTGGTGCTGGACACTCCCTGGAAGAGACTTCTTCCAACAACATCCAGCTCCCTCCCCTTAGCGAGAGAGATCACACACAGGCACAATTACCACCTATACTCGACAATAATTCACGCGCAATCCATCTCTGCTTGACTCACAGTCGATAGGGAATACAGATTCGGACCTCTCGAACAAGCTCAGCCATGGCAACAAGGCCTCACGGTGTTAATTTCCAGAATTTCTCCAGCGACCATTTTCGCAGGGCACTACCCAGACTCCCTTCCCAGTCGAATGACGTTTTCCGTCCCCCCTGCCCAGGATAGACTCCCCTTTGGTGTTGGGAAATGCGTGACAGACAATCCACGCAAGGGTCAACGTAGGTTCAGATGGTTCAGAAGATGTACGAGGCATTTCTGCCGGGTCAGATCTGTTTCTCCTGGCAGTCCGTAATTCAAAATGGAGCAGAGGAAACCCAACACGGCTCTCATGGCTTTTATTGCATGGTCAGGGTGACACTGTCGCCCATGCGACTGCATCCGTTCCGGTAACATGCGTGCTTCCCACCATATGGAAATCACATGTCATTCAAAAAGGGACTTAGGCTAATACATATAATGCACAGGTCTTTTTGGAATAATATTAAAATATTATTCCCAAGGTTTAAGCCTTCTAGGCTCCACACTTAGCCCCTAATTCCTTACCCATTCTGTGGATGCTCAGTCCCCCTTCACTCATTCATCGTGGTTGGTCTGCACATGGCGGTGTTTATATTTTATTAATCATTCTGTATATATACAAATACATCAGCAGGCTCCCTGGCCTCACAACACATAAGCCTACCAGCTTATACAAAACATGGCTCACCAGCCTATAAAACATAATTACAATCCTTTCAAAACATGGTTTACAATGGGGCTCGGCCTTGGGGACACTACATCTTTCAAATATTAGTTACCAACCACTTCAAATATTATTATTCATTCACAATTATGTATTTTCATATAAAAAAACCATTCATCAATAATAGAGAACATTAAACCATCATCATAATGAACACAAAGAACACCAGATATATGTTGGAAGATTGGTTCTTGTCATTGATGTCAACCTTAGCAATTGGATTTTGGACCCCACAATTGATCGAAGTAGATAGACATGAAGTAAATTACACATGAAAATACAACAACCGTGGATGGATAGTATAATTCATGCCACTTCTGGTGGTATGTGGCACGTCACGTGGATTCTCACAATTTAGGATAAATGAATTTTTGAAGATGACAATGTGAAATGAAGCAGAAACTACATGTCATCCCTAATGTTAAAAGGAAGAGACATAAAAGGTATAAATACATCTCATTATACATCCATTTTTCAACACACACAAGTTTATTAATGAACAAGGAGATATAAGTCGAATTTCTGAGGAAATCTGAAGTAAAGAAGGTCGAATTTCAAGGGAGGATGAAGTCTTTTGGTGATGTGTTCTAACGTATGTTATTTACAGGTCATCTTACCATTTTTTGCTATAAATTTGTTTCTAGAACGATTCAGATGGTGAAATTCGGAGGCTATTGAGAAGACATATCTAGATACCTATGGTAAAAATTTCATCTCTTTATTTTCTATAATTTTGGAAATACACTCTATGGAAGATAAGGTTTTTTACTAGTGATGAAGCTAGTCATAAACAGGTGTTCTGAGTAAAACAGACATAAATTATTCATAGACAATCCAAATGAAGTGAGACCAATTGCACTGGAAAGAGTACAGGTTGTAGTTTCCTATGTAAAAATGTTAGAATCAGATGTTGAATATCGAGCGCGGGGTATTATGTACAATTTCTCTCTCCTAAATAAACCAGAATTGAATAAGGTCTACCATTTTCTCTATAAATCCTTTTCTGGGAGGATTCAAGGAGTGAAACTTGGAGGAGTTTCAGAGAATACATTGAGTAATATTATCTATAGGATCAAAGTATTCCAAGAAGTGAAGAATTACATAAGTCAAATAAGTCTTAGGAAGCATTATCATGTTCTATGTGATGGTTGGTTGATGGTGATAATTTAATGTAAAGTTTTATTATCTCTCATATATTCTTGGGTGGAAGGAAGGGGAAAGGACGAATAGGTCAACCCTCTCTTGATATTGGAGGATTGTATCTTCCTTTTGGAGGTTTATCCCTCCCTTTATATTTGGAAACTATTGCTACCTTTGGAAGTCATTACTTCCTTTCAACAATAATACATGATTACTTCTTATATATTGTGCATGGTGTATTGGTGTATCTATTATACTATTTTTCATTTTTCATTGGATAGTCTTCATTTCTGATTGGATATAAATTGAATACATGATCTGATTGAAGTACAAGTTCAAAAATACTAATTGCTCTAAATACTGATTCACCCCTCTCTCAGTATTTCCAACAATTGGAATCAAAGCAGGTTGCCTTTAGAACAATTTAACCACTAGAAGGAAAATCCTGAGCAGAGATGGATGACCATGAGCACATTCCAAATGGGATTCAATGATTTGATGGAAGAAATTATGCATACTAGAGTGATAGAGTGAAAACTTACCAAACATCTTTGGGAGTAGACATTTTGTACTCAATTGTAAATGGCTATGTAATCCCAAAGAATGCTCCAACCGATCCAAATGAGAAGAAGCTCATGAGTTGTAATTCAAAATCCAGACATGTTATTCTAGGAACATTGGCACCAACCATTGCTAGCAAAGTGATGGGCTGCAGCACTTCTAGAGAGGTATGGGAAAAACTCAAGAGTATCTATGAAGGTAATCCAAAAGTTAAGCAGGTCAAGCTTCAACGACGTAGAGCATAATTTAAAAATTTGAAGATGGATGAAAAGGAAGATATCACAACCTATTTTCTTAGAGTTGATGAAGTTTTTAATGCTAACAGAGGATTAGGTGAAGATCTCATTGAATCTTTGGTTGTACAAAAAATGTTGAGATCACTTCTCTTGAAGTATGATGCTAAGGTCTCTACCATTGAAGAAACTGGGGACTTGACCAAAATGACAATGGATGAATTACATGGGTCTATTATAGCATATGAAATGAGAACAAGTAAAGAAAGTGACTAACCAAACAATGAAGCAACCTTTAAATCCATAAATAAGACAAAAGACAAGGATAATGACCTTGATGAAGAAATAGAAAATTTCGTAAGAAGGCTCGAGAAGGGAGCTGGAAGATACAAAGGTAAGTATCCTCTCAAATTATTTAACTATGGTAGAATATGACATATTTATGAAAAATGCTACTATAAAAAGAGAAGTCTCAACAATAAAAAGAGCTTCTACTCCAAGGATGATGACATCTCCTCAGATGAGAGTGATGAAGAAGATATTGATGGAGGAGAAGTCATCTTCATAACCTAAGAAACCCAGTATGATGATCACAAGAGTTCTAAAGAAGAATAAATCATTTCTGAAGAATATTCAGATGAATAAACCAACCTTGATTCCTTTTGGTCATACAAAGACAATGTAGAGAGTGACCAAGAAGAGGAGAATCTTGAAAAATTGAAGCATGTTCAAACTAAAAATAACAAGCATAGAAACACAAACATAATACTAAAAGGTGAATTGAGTAGTTGTGAAGAAGAGAATTACAAGCTTGAAAATACCATTGATAGCTTGAAGGAATAATTAGAAGATTATGAGAAATTGAAAGAAGAATTGGATCACACAAAAGGGGAACTACTATTGACAATAGAAAAGTTGAAGAAGTTCGAAAAAAGTACTAAAAAATTAGATGAGATCCTTAGCAGTCAAAGATCTCCAAATGACAAGACAGGATTAGGATACAATGAAAGTTTGAAGACAACAAAATAAGAGAAGGAAGATGAAAATTATGAAACCAACACTCCATAGCAAGTTGAACAACAAGATAGAAGACTAGAATTCAAACAGAATGAGACATCAAGAAGATCCTCTCCCATCAGGTATGAAACAAATAATTATGAAGGAAACTACAAAAGAATAGATCATGAACCTAGATGGACCACACCACAAAGAAGATCACTTACTCACAGGTATCAAAATTTCTTTCCTGGGCATTGTTATACTTGTGAAAATTTTGTACACAAGGCACTCAATTGTAAAATCAATGAAAGGAATAACTACTCAAGCTACATGAATGGTGCAAATAGTAGATATGGAAATGTTCATAGACCTGTCAACATAAATTATCATCCATTTGACCCATTAATGGATCAAAATATTGTATGATACAAGTGAAATAATATTGGTCACAAAGCATGAGATTGCAGAGAGATGAAGGAAGATAATCCTATGCCAAATGTTCCTATACCAACTACAACATGGAAAAGGAAAGAAATTCCACACAATGAAAACTGTCGAATAACATTTGTCGCTAAATAATTCAAAGAATAAGATGAATGGTTCATAGACATTGGGTGCTCATGTCATATGACCAGAGATAAAAAAATATTTGTCATCTTGAAGAAACAGGGTGGAAATGTTGCATTTGGAGATGACTCATCTACCAAAATGCTTGGAAAAGGCACTGAAAATCTTGGAAGTGAAAATGTAAAAGTAGGAAAAGTCTTATTGGTTGAAGATCTGAAGCATAATCTCCTTAGTGTCAACAAAATATGTTATCAAGGATACACTCTTACGTTTGACTCCCAAAACTGTAAAATCAGATAAAGGAACTCAAGAAGATTGGTTGCAACTAAAACAAGAAGACCAAACAACATATACATCCTAGACATGAAGAAGAGAGAGAATACAAAAGCCACACAAAATGATTCCAAAGAATAAAAAGCCCCAACAACCAAAAATAAGGATAAAGTATTATTGAGTGCCACATGTTCAGGGGGAGAAGCCCCAAAGAAGAAAGTCACATTATGCCATTAAACTTAGGGGGAGTAATCCCACCCTTTTCCATTGATTTCAAAGGGGGAGAGAAATTGGGATCATGATGATAGGGGGAGAATGAGTGTTTCCATCAATGACAAATGGAGATATTGTTGGAAGATTGGTTATTGTCATTGATGCCAACCCTAGCCATTGAATTTTGGACCCCACAGTTGATCGAAGTAGATAAACATGAAAGAAATTACACATGCAGATGAAAAAACCATGGATGGATAGTATAAGTCATGCCACTTCTGGTGGTATGTGGCACATCACGTGGATCCTCACGATTGAGGAGAAATGAAGTTTTGAAAATGAAAATGTGAATTGAAGAAGAAACTACATGTCGGCCCTAATGTTAAAAGGAAGTGACATAAAGGGTATAAATGCATCTCATTATAATTAATTTTTCAACACAAAAAAGTTTTTTAATGAACAAGGAGATAGAAGTCGAATTTCTGAGGAAATCTAAAGTAAATAAGGTTGAATTTCAAGGGAGGATGAAGTCTTTTGGTGATGTGTTCTAAGGTATGTTATTTACAAGTCATCTTACCATTTTAGCTATAACTTTGTGTTAGCGCTCTGTAATTTTCCCAAGGCTATGATGGCACTCACAGAGGCAACATCAAAACCACTTTGAGTCTTGGATCTAGCCCTCCAAGACTCAGAGAGGGAGATTTCTGTCTGATATAGCTTTGTTTGAAGAGAATATTAGGCTAGTTATGAGGGATCGGGGTTTTTGGTTTTTAAATGGTTGGTTTGGGACAGTAAGGAGGGCCATTGGGTAAATGGGGTTTGTGCTTAAAAATATGATTCACTCTCAGGTCTAGACAAAACTCATACACAGGGCAAGGTAGTGGAAATGTTGGATTGAATTAAGTTTGAATGGTGTCAAATGAGGATGAAATAAGAGAGGGAAAAACTAAGCAAAGGAGCAGTTAAGAAGTCCTAAACTGAGCTTTTAGAAGAGAAACATAAAGATTACCAAAAGATCAGATGCAGAGTATTTCACCAATAAATTATGCTCTATTAACTATCCTTTGACAATAAGAATTCAAAAAACAAATGGGATGATAACCTGAAACACTTTAACAGAGAAAGGAAAATGCCACCAACATCTCAATACAAGAATCATGATAACAACTTGCTTATTTCTGATTGATCATTTAAAGATTACAGAAGAAATTTTATGGAATGGTAAAGTCCATGGTCCAGCCAAAGGAAAAATACACCTCACAAGTTGAACCCCTTTACATTAAAATCCTCTGAATAAATAGGATAGATCTCCCAACGAGTCATGTCAGTTAGATTTAACCGCCTCGGCCAAGAATAGCCACGAATCCCCCAAAATTTGGAATTGTCTGCCATGAAAGACGGGCCTAATTTCTGCACAAAAGGAGTCCGAACAGACATCTGTTTCTCTTCAATGCTGACACCTGGGCAAAAACTGAAGGAGGTTATTGGATATGGACATGTGATAGACAAAAACCTCCTTCGGTTTCGCCAAATTCATCCCCAACTGGTTGTAACAGCTCCCGCAAAATCAAGACTGTAATAGAAAAGCGAAAATCTAGAAAAAAGGGCCTCGAAGATGGCTTCGATTCTCCCTGCTCATGGCACCTGTGAAAAAACTGAGAGAGGTTTTTGTTCTTCATCCCGTGATAAGAAAAAAATCACTCGGATTTTTAAAATCCGTCTTCATTTTCCCAGAATCTGTTTTGAAATAAGACGTACCAAAATAGGCAAAAATGGCAAAAAAAGGAAAAAGCAGTTTTATTTTCGGGAAGCGTTATTCCGGACCCCCCCTGAGGTGGTAAGCAGTTTTTTTGGGTGGGGTAAACTAGAATAGGGTGTTGACACCTGTCCGGGGATGGTTTTTGTAAACTACCTCATTCCGGACGCCCCCCTCTCGTTAAACTCCAGATGGTGAGGGGGCGTCCGGAATTTTTAAAGGCCGTTGATTTGTTTTGATATGATATGGGCTTTGATGTGTGCATTGAGGTAGGGGGTGGGTAGGACTTAGGGTATCATGTTTTGTTTAGTTTTTTAATTTTTTTGTTATTTGTTATTTTTGTTTTAATATGATTTTTATTGTTTACATTTTTATATTTGTTTTTGTATTTTATGTTTTATTTTAATTTGTTTTATTATTTTTGTTATATATTTTTTTATGTTTTTTTTTTTTATGTTTTTTATTTAAATGTTTTTATATTGTTTTTATTTTTTATTTTAATATTGTTTTATTTAATATTAATTAATCAAAACTAACCTAGTTACTAAACTAACTTAGCTATTAATTAATTAATTGATTAATTAGTTTAGCTTAGTTTAACTACACTAATTTAATTGTTAACCCTTATTTAATCTATTATTCTTTTTACCCTAAGCTTGGGTTATGCATGGATGGGTGGCGGGAAAATGGAGGATGATGTCATGAGGTGACGGGGTATGTCAGGAAATGATGAATGGTAAGTGGGAAGGATGGTAAGTGGTAAGTGGTCTGGAGCGGAGGAGGTCCAATGCGATGGATGGGTGACACGTTGGGATAGGGCCCACCGGGAAAACCGCTTCATTCCGGACCCCCCCCCCCCATCGTTAAAGGCAGAATGATTGAGGGGGTCCGGAATTCAATCTCAACCGTAGATCTATGCTTCAACTTCTCAGTCATTCAGATGCGCACCTTCTTTATACCCGATTCCGGACCCCCCCTGCCATTAAAGGTAGAACAGTCGGTGGGGTCCAGAAAATATTGTGGACTGTAGATCTCAGTGCCAGCCTCTGAACTGTTCATTTATGCATTGTCTTTACTCTGTGAGCGCAAAGTCATATTTTCTCCAAAACTTAGGATAAGTGCATTATGTGGATTTTGTGCATTGTTTCCCTTGAAAATAATTTGCAGAGCTGAAATATTATTTGCAAACCTATACACCCAGAATGGAAAATTTTCAGTCAACAGATGATCCTATGAATTATAAGGTTATTGTAACATCCCGCTCTGGTGCACTAAGAAAACTTATTCTTTGAGGACACTTGCTCGCAAGTGATCTGGACTTTTATGATGTTAAAACATTTATCCTTGATTATGATGCGTTATGATAGATGACATGATGTTTTACTGCTTTGAC
>ML777527.1:959405-971912 GCA_009831015.1 Picea engelmannii | reverse complement strand
TCAGGGAGTGTGCTATTTGGGTTGATTTATTTACTGTGATATTTCATTGATTTGATGATATGATGTTGACATGTTCTGACACGATTGTTGATGATGCAGGCTGATGATAGCTTGCCAACCAGACTCACATATGGAGTAAAGGGGTCACACATGATTTCCAGAGAGGTTGAGGGAGAGGTGTGGACAGCAGCCCTGCCACAACCTACTAGCACTCCCGTCGTGGCTCGAACTGTAGGTTAACGATTACCTAGTTCGAGAGGAATCCACGATGTCGTGAGGGCAGACTGCGACAGTCGCTCACGATGATTCTAAGGGGCACACAATAAGGCGGGGGCCTTATTCCTTAAAGCCCTTAGTCTCCCACAAGTTCACCTGGCGGAGTGTTGACTCTAGGGGTTATAGATGTCTACCAATCAGTCAAGTTGGCGAGTGGCACCCTTGGAGCACGTGGTGCATCCTGAAGGGCACGTCGCGCGAAAGAAACATAAGTTAGCGAGTGGCACCCTTGGAGCATGTGGTGCATCCTGAGGGCACATCATGCAAAAGAAACAAGCAAGGCGAGTGTCACCCTTGGAGCATGGTGCGTCCTGAAGGGCATGTCGCATCGATGTTGATGAAGGAACAAACCTAGATGGCCCTACGACTTTTAGCTCATTAAGAAATTCTTAAATAACCTCCCTAAATAATTGTCGCGCAGTTCAGAATCTAAATCTAAGTCTAAAACTTCTCTAGGGTAAAATTTTGTTTAATCTTAAGAAAAAGACCCTATAAAAATAAAAATAAAAATTTGGACTAAAAACCACTTAAGTAATAGTTTTAGTCTTCATAAAATTCTTGGGGTAAATGAAGAGAGTAAGAATTTAATTAAAACCAGTGGATTTAAAAAATTGCAAAGAAGAAATTAATTCTTAACTTGGGAAAATATAAAAAGATATTAAATTAATAATAAAAGGGAAATATTTAATAGCGCAACTGCCATTTTGGGTTTTATAAAAAGGGGAAAGAAGGGAATAATAAGAATTGGGGAACTAAGTAAATGGAGGAAACATAATAAAGGAAAGATGGGAACTTATGGTAAAAAGCGAGGTCAACATAGTAAGAAATCTGCAATTAAGAACCTTCTAAAAATGAACTAAAATTAGCAACTTCATTTCAGGGAAAATATTTAAAACATGTAAGGGGATCTAGAAACACCTAGGAGGATATTTAGGAGAAACTCTAGGTGGGTGAGGGAAATGAGTCAATTAATAATTTAAAGAAAATAATTATTGGAGGAAATAGGGGGATGGACGACACTTGTGCGAAGGAGAATATTTAGAATATTTTTATTAAAACTTAATTTAAAAGTGATTTAGGGAAAGTATGAGGTTTGGACAACTCTATAAAAGAAAGGGAAAATGAGGAAGAAAGGGGATGGGCTGATAGCATAATGTTACGCTGCCAGATTTACGACTTGACTGATTCCTTGTGAGGAGTTGGGTTTTCTCATCTCATAGAGAAGTGGTAGCTCGGCCTTGCGAGGCGAGCTGGGAAGCTAGACGTACCGTCTGGATAGTGTGTGGCCCCTTTGCGGCTCGGGGGGCTAAGGGGGAAGCAGAGTACCCCTTGCGATTGGCTGGGAGGTACCAGTGTAGTCTCGACGGTCGGCAAGCGGGAGCGGCACGGAGCAGGAGCGACATGGAGTGTGTGTTCATCATTCGAGGCGGGAGTTAAGGCAACGATATGTTTTCATTTGTATGATAGAAGGTATTAGGACCTTAGCCCTCTCTTATTGTTATCAGCATTTTTGTATTGGCATTGTGAGATGAAAAATACTTAACTTCAATCTGCTTGGGTTCTCGTGGGATTGATTGGTTTTCTTGCCTTGTTCTTCGGCGATTGAAATTGTGTTACAGTTATAAAATATTTCTTTTTACTCTGTAGTTGCATGTCCGTTGTGATAAAAGAGATTTTATGGTTGTGTGTATATATGACTGTGGGCGTTTATAAATTTCTGTGGGCATTTTATATCACTGTGGGTGTTTATACTCTACAGTGGGCATTTTTATATAAATGGGGGCATTTTTATTTGACTGTGGGCATTTTATATATTATCATGGGCATTTTATTTCGCTATGGGCGTTTATACTCTACAGTGGGCGTTTTTATATAAATGGGGGTGCTTTTATTTGATTGTAGGCATTTTATATATTACGGTGGGCATTTTATATCACTGTGGGCGTTTATGTATTACAGTGGGCGTTTTTAATTAATGTGGGCGTTTTTATATGACTGTGGGTGTTTTATATATTACCGTGGGCATTTTATATCATTGTGGGCGTTTATATACTACAGTGGGCGTTTTTATATGACTGGGTGCGTTGTCACATCGTTCGTTGGCTTCCATGTGTAAGTTGGAGTGATTGTATGCCCTTTTATATTTTTGTTTTCCTTCTGGAAATCCGTTTTGGCAATTTTGTTTGGAAATTGTTCCTGTACATTGTTTCTGGAAATGAGTGTATTGGCATTCCGTTTTTGTAAAATTTAGTTCTGAGAATGCGTCCTAGCAATGGGTGTATTAGCATTCCGTTTTTGTAAAATTTAGTTTTGAGAATGCGTCCCTGGCAAACAAAGTTCTCCCCCCTTAAAATTTCATTGATTTCAACTAATGCAGATGGACATTGCTGTGTGGTAAAATGTAGAGTTGTTTTATCGATCATTAAGAATGGATAATTTAATTACGGATGAGGCTAATGTTAATTAAATCCTTAATTGCATTTATCGATTATTTAAGGCTCATTGAATTATGATATTTCATTTTAATGGCTGAATGTTCTTTGTTAACTTAATGCAGTTCCTTGCCCTTTCATTTAAATCCAGTTAGTTTCTAATTGGGTTAAGAAGAAATTTTGTTTTATTGTAAATTGTTCGCGGGTTTGGGTTAATGAAATGGTGCATGGTTTTTATAATTGATTAGTGGGTAATATGGTTATCATGTATGGAAAGAGGTATTGTGGCTTTACAATTCTTTGATAACACATAGATGCATTGAAATTGGAATTTCGCAGGGTTAGCGTGATATAAGATGTGCTAGATATTTAAATCTTACTTACGGTTAGTAGGCGTTATCCTTGTAATTAGTTTTAATGGATGTATAATGCAGCCCTTACTCCCTTATTTCTCTAATGGATTTTTGGTATTTAATTCTTAATTTTTCACTTAAGTAAAATGGCTCACTTCCTCAAAATGCATAGCAAGCTACCTAGGAGTTGAACTGATTACATCAGTGGAATCGTCATTAAATTATGCCTGACTTAAATGATATTGACCTTAACAAGTTACTAAACATATTTAGAAGAGTCCTATGACATTTCAATTGAAGTTGTGCTCATGTGGTTCTGGCTTTTCTTCATCAGTTTCCTATTGCTCAATTGGCTTTTTTTTTATTGCATATTAGGTTTTTATGTGTTGCCCTTAATTCTGGCGGGCACCCTTATCCGATGGGTGTCTTCTGTAGGGTGTTTTTATTTGATTGGCTTAGGGTTGGGCTATTAAATTTAGGGTTAATAAAGTTGTTGTTTATTTTTTTGCTGACGTTTAGGGTCGGGTTAATTTCAAGGTTAGTACTATAATTGGAATTGTCCAAACTCGCAGTTGTATGATATCAGACTCTTCGATCTGATAAAGCTAGTCGCTCTGTATATAAGTCTCTGTGTGTGATTATTTTCTGTGTAAAGAATCCAGTGCCATATCAAGAGTCTCGGGCCCTTTAAAGGCAGGGTTTCCACTCTTGTGACACACCTCTAAGGTCATATCAGTAGTCGCGGGCCCTTTAAAGGCAAAATTCCCACCACTGCGACCTCCTGACAAAGATTACTAGTTTCTGCCTGAGTAGTCGGCCAGGAGCCTATCTGACATTCTCTCTCTCCAGAGCAGAGAAATAAGATTAAATGCCCTGCTTTCCTGTGCAGAAATAGTAAAATCTACTACCATGGATTCTTCCATCTGTGTTCGTACTATACATAACACAGTATGTCGTTTAATGCTTGCAGTTACTTGTTGTGCACCTTATGTCTTCTTGTGGTGATCATCGTGGTTGCGTCTTGTTAGTCATCGGGTGGCGAGTAGAGTCGAATATGTTTGTTTCCCTTGCACGTGCACACACACTTGTTAAAAACACAAAAAAAAAATTCCACTTGTTATTTGAGGTTTGTAGTCGTGACGAACGAGAGGTTTGTTACATATGGTATCAGAGCGGGTTCGACCTGAGACTTGGGATTCGCTACGGCTTTCATTGACATGATTAGATTTGATTATACTGTTGCTGATCGAGTTGATTGTGTGCATGCAGGTAATCATGGTTAGAGGACGCCGCGGAGGTAGACAACGGGGTGCTAGGGGAGGAAGCGTGATGCCTCCAGTAGTATCCACGCCTGAGGGGTCTAACCCCCGGGGAGGCAAGCAGCTTCTCAGACAGGAGCAGATAGCAGTTGGAGACATGGTCGGGATGATGAGGTATTTTCATCGCATGTATGAGGCACTGATCAGCCAATTGGACAGAGACAAGGCCAGGGCACCAGCACCTGCTAAGGTTCCGCCACATGCACCAGTCGTTACTAGTAGCATTCACCGTGAACTCAAGAAGGTCAAATTTCCCGAGTTCTTTGGTGCCCTGGACGGTGCAGCCACCAAGGCATGCTTGGAGAACATGGCGATGTGCTTCGTACTTCGTGATTATACCTCCAACATGAAGGTCCACATGGCAGTCTTTCAACTGAAGGGGAGCGCTCTTCTTTGGTGGAAGACGCTCCTACCGCAGCTGAACATGGTCGTTGAAGACATGTCATGGGAACTGTTCGAGGAACGGTTCTGAGAGAGGTACCTTTCAGAGGAATTCATTGAGCGTCAGCCGAATGAGTTCAATGCATTACGATAGGGAGGTCGTACGATGCCCGAGTACGAGGCACGTTTCATGAAGCTGCTCCGGTATGCTCCGCACCTTAACACAGAGAAACTCAAGGTCAACCAGTTTGTGTTCAGCCTTAACGATAGTCTACGTGCAAAGGTTAGGATTTTGATGCCTCAAACTTTGCATGATGTCATCCAGAAGGCCCTCATAGTAGAGGAGGAGCTTATCAGTGGGGGTTTGACCAGGACTCCAGCGAGACCAGCCGGGAAGGTTTCATCTGGAACACAGCAGCACTAGACACTAGCGAGACTTACTCCGGGATATCATGGATTCCAAAGGGGATCCACTTTCACTACACCCCGATGACCACAACCTCAGCAGCGGACCCCTTATTGGGGAAAACTGCATTAGCAGCAGTGCTGCTCGCAACAACATCAGTTTAGGCTTGTTCAACAGAATAGACTAGGGTTCCAGGCCGGTGGGCCATCATCTTCTACTTCGAGTGCCAGGACTACTGGGCTGAAGAAGGGGTGTTGGACGTGTGGGGAGCCACACTACCAGTGCGACTGTCCTATGGAGAGGACTAGAGCGTCTGGATCATCCGGACCCACTACAGTGGGAGATATGGGTAAGGCCCATCGGATTCATGCAGCGGTGAATAACCGCCAGGCAGAGCACTAGTCGACTGTGCTCGAGACGACAGGTACTGTCGCTGACCAGACCCTTAGTATTTTGATTGATCCCGGTGCTACCGAGAGTTTCATTTTTGGTATAGTGCTAAAAAGGATTAAGGTAAAGGTAGTTGATTAGGATGAGTTTAGCTTCATAGAGATGGCTTCAGGAGCCAAACAAAAGGTGGGAGGAAAAGTTACGGGCTGTGCCCTTAACCTGGGAGAGTTTGTCACGAGGACCAACTTGTACGTTATGATCTTAGGATCTTACAATGTCGTAATTGGTATGGATTGGTTGGAATCGCATGAGGCGATACTCAACTATAAGACAAAATGATTGATCTTGGTCGATGATGAGGGACAAAGACGTGTGATTGTAGGACGGAACCAGGGAGTTTCCCTAATGTTCATCTCTTCCTTATAGCTACGGAAGAGTATGCGCAAGGGGTGCAAGCTTTATGCGATCCTTGCGCTAAACGAGAAGGGGGTAGCGGAAGGTCTAGAACACCTTCCGGTGGTGAGAGAGTTTGCGGACGTATTTCTAGAGGAGTTACCTAGGATGTCGTCGGAAAGGGAATTGGAGTTTACCATAGACCTAAAACTGGGGACCGAACTGATAGCAATAATGCCTTATAGGATGTCGACCCCAGAGTTGCAAGAGTTGAAAATGCAACTGAAGGCGTTGTTGGACCTGGGACTGATATGTCCTAGTGTGTCACTGTGGGGTGCACCTGTTATTTTCATACGAAAGAAGGATGGATCATGGAGGCTTTGCATTGACTACCGTCAACTGGACAAGGCTACGATCAAGAATCAGTATCCCTTACCAAGAATTGATGATCTGTTCGATCAAATGAAGGGTGCGACGGTGTTCTCCATAATCGATTTGCGATCAGGGTATCACCAGTTACGGATCAAGGAGGATGACGTCCCTAAGTCCACCTTTAAGACGAGGTTTGGACATTAAGAGTTTATTGTCTTACCATTTGGACTGACAAATGCCCCAGGAGTATTTATGAGTTTGATGAACGAGGTGTTCCGCAAGTACTTGGACAAGTTCATCCAAGTGTTCATTGACAATATTTTGATTTACTCTCGTACGACAAAGGAGCATGACAAGCACTTGCGCTTGGTACTACAGTGTCTGTGAGAGCACAAATTGTAGGGGAAATTGTCCAAATGCTTTTTTTATCAATCGAGGACTCACTACTTAGGGCATGCCATCTCCAGTGAAGGTATCGTCGTGGAGCCAGCCAAGGTCGAGGCTATTATGGAATGGCCTGCGTCGATGAATTTCACAGAAGTGCGTAGCTTTATGGGTTTAGCAGGATACTATCAACGGTTTGTCGAGGGATTTTCAAAGATAGCAAATCCGATCACGGAATTGCAAAAGAAAAACAAGAAGTTTGTTTGGACCGAGAAATGCACGGAATCATTTTGAAGGCTTAAAGAGTTGTTGACCACAGCACCGATACTAAAGGTCCCTGACATGGACGCAGACTTCTTGGTATGCACTGATGCATCCAAGGAAGGTTTAGGCGGAGTCTTGATGCAAGACGGGCGAGTGATTGCTTACATTTCGAGGAAACTGAGAAGGCATGAGGAGAACTACACGACGCACGATTTGGATTTATTAGCCATCATATATGCCTTAAAGGTTTGGAGACACTACCTTGTGGGACGAAAATTTGAACTAAAAACTGATCGTTGTGGACTACAACACATTTTTATGCAAAGCGACCTGAACGCATGACAACGACGTTGGTCAGAATTGATTAGCGAGTATGACTTTGAGATTACTTACATAAAGGGAACAGTGAACTGAGTGGTGGATGCTTTGAGTCAGAGGCCACGCATCTTTTCGGTGTTGCCTCTTCAGACGAATCTACGTGAGAAGATTCTCACTTTACAACGTGACGATGATTGGTACAAAGAGGTCAAGGGTTTTATCGGACAAAACACAAGGACGGTACCATGATATGAGGGATATTCATTTGATAGCGATGGTTTATTGAGGTTTAAAAGTCGGATTTACGTACCACCAAATGACGAGTTGAGGATGTTGATCCTGAGCGAGGCTCATAGAGAAGTCTACATGGCTCACCCGAGAGTCACGAAGATGAGGGCAGACCTTGAACCCTTATTCTTCTGGAAGGGAATGAAGGCCGACATAGTCAAATTGGTGGCTAGATGTCTAGAGTGTCAGCAGGTAAAGGCTAAACATAGACACCCGACAGGATTACTTCAACCACATGCCATTCCAGAATCAAAATGGGAATTTATTTCGATGGATTTTATTGTTGTATTGCCACTGACGGCAAGGATACATGACTCGATTTTTGTAGTAGTAGACACTTTGACGAAGAGTGCTCACTTTATTCCTGTGTGTACAACGTATCAGGCACCTTACATAGCTAGAGTTTTCATCAGTGAGATTGTGAGGCTGCATGGCATGCATAAGAGGATTATATCTGATCGAGGATCGATGTTTACTGGACGATTTTGGACAAGTTTCCAAGAGGCCTTTGGAACTCAACTTAACTTTAGTACTGTGTATCACCCAGAGACTGACGGACAGACAGAACGAACAAACCAAACCTTGGAAGACATGTTGTGCATGTACGTGATGGACCAACAAAAGCGATGGGAGGAATTCTTGCCTCTAGTAGAGTTTGCTTACAACAACAGTTACCAGAGCACCATTAAGATGGCGCCTTTTGAGTTTCTTTATGGGCGACCGTGTCAGATGCCCTTGAGTTGGGATCGGCTTGAGGATAGGGTCCTGGTGGGACCAGAAGCGATCCAAGAAATGGAAGAGCAAATGCAAACCATAAGACAAAGGATTAAAGAAGCGCAGGATCGACAGAAGAGTTATGCCAATGCGCACCAAGTCGACCATAGTTACGAGGTCGGAGATCGAGTCTTCTTGCGAGTTAAACCGCATAAGAGTTCGATCAAGTTTGGAAAGGGAGCTAAAATCTCTCCTAGGTTCGTGGGACCTTTCGAGATTGTGGAGAGAAAGGGGCCCATGGCCTATTGACTAGCCTTGCCTAATTCTTTGAGGCGTATGCACGATGTTTTTCATGTATCTATTTTGAGGCATTATATTAGTGATCCTACACATGTGATTGACATGAGTTCCTTGCAAGTATCAGAAGAGGGAGTGCTCACGGCTGAGCCGGTCCGCATCTTAGATCATCGCGTTCGACAGTTACGATGTCGAACGGTAGATCAGGTCAAGGTCCAGTGGGATAGTTATAGTCTGCACTCGACAACCTGGGAGGACGCATATGATATGCGCCAGGAGTTCCCATTTTTGTTTGATAGATAGACTTATGATACTGTGGTACTTTTATTTCAGCATTTATACTGAGAAACTTTGGGACAAAGTTTAGACCAAGAGGGGGTGTATGTAACATCCCACTCTGGCACACTGAGAAAACTTATTCTTTGAGGACACTTGCTAGCAAGTGATCTGGACTTTTATGATGTTAAAACATTTATCCTTGATTATGATGCGTTATGATAGATGACATGATGTTTTACTGCTTTGACGTAGACAGGTGCTATTGACTCAGTTTTATTGAGTGTGCATGGTTTTGGACCTTGAGGATGCAGAGGCATCGGTGGAACCCCTTGGACTCTGGATTGAGTCAGGGAGTGTGCTATTTGGGTTGATTTATTTACTGTGATATTTCATTGATTTGATGATATGATGTTGAAATGTTCTGACACGATTGTTGATGATGCAGGCTGATGATAGCTTGCCGACCAGACTCACATATGGAGTAAAGTGGTCACACACGATTTCCAGAGAGGTTGAGGGAGAGGTGTGGACAGCAGCCCTACCACAACCTACTAGCACTCCCGCCGTGGATCGAACTATAGGTTAACAATTACCTAGTTTGAGAGGAATCCATGATGTCGTGAGGGAAGACTGCGACAGTCGCTCACGATGATTCTAAGGGGTGCGCAATAAGGTGGGGGCCTTATTCCTTAGAGCCCTTAGTCTCCCACAAGTTCACCTGGCGGAGTGTTGACTCCAGGGGTTATAGATGTCTACCAATCAGTCAAGTTGGTGAGTGGCACCCTTGGAGCACGTGGTGCATCCTGAAGGGCACGTCGCGCGAAAGAAACGTAAGTTAGCGAGTGGCACCCTTGGAGCATGTGGTGCATCCTGAAGGGCACGTCGCGCAAAAGAAACAAACAAGGCGATGGCACCCTTGGAGCACGTGGTGCGCCCTGAAGGGCACGTCGCATCGATGTTGATGAAGGAACAAACCTAAATGGCCCTATGACTTTTAACTCATTAAGAAATTCTTAAAGAACCTCCCTAAATAATTGTCGCACAGTTCAGAATCTAAATCTAAGTCTAAAACTTCTCTAGGGTAAAATTTTGTTTAACCTTAAGAAAAAGACCCTATAAAAATAAAAATAAAAATTTGGACTAAAAGCCACTTAAGTAATAGTTTTAGTCTTCATAAAATTCTTGGGGTAAATGAAGAGAGTAAGAATTTAATTAAAACCAATGGATTTAAAAAATTGCAAAGAAGAAATTAATTCTTAACTTGGGAAAGTATAAAAAGATATTAAATTAATAATAAAGGGGAAAGATTTAATAGCACAACTGCCATTTTGGGTTTAATAAAAAGGGGAAATAAGGGAATAATAAGAATTGGGGAACTAAGTAAATGGAGGAAACATAATAAAGGAAATATGGGAACTTATGGTAAAAAGTGAGGTCAACATAGTAAGAAATCTGCAATTAAGAATAATAGGCATTGCATGATATACCTTATTGAACCTTGCTGAAAACTGTTGTACTGTCTCTCCGGGCTTTCTTTTCAAGTGGTCATATTCTTCTAGGATGAGGAAAATATTTCCCATGATCACCCACCTATCTAAGAAAACTTGCATGAACTGATGGAAATTTATGATGCTTGCAGCTGGCAGATTTCTAAACCAATCTTTAACTTTACCTCCCAAAGACAGGGAAAAGATTCTGATGCAGACATCATCATCTTCTACCTTAAAGAGGTCTAGAAAATCCTCAAGACTTTGGATATGCTTTTCAGAAGTAATATTGGCATTCTCTCCATCAAACCTAGGAAAATTATTGATGTAATTGACAGGGAGGTCATGGAGAAAAGGAGGCAAATCTAGAGGCTTGTATCGGTCAAGGAATTTTTCAAGCATAGGAGATGAAGCAAGGGGCTTACAACCATCCAGAGGTTTAACAAGAGTAGGAGATAAAGTAGGAGGCTTATGTCTCACTAGGGTTTCTACAGGTGCATCTGGGATGTGCACAGGTGTATGAGTATGTACATAATCTACAATTGGGGATATGATCTCTTGAGACTCATCAATTAACAGATGGTCAAAGTAATCTTAAGCAATATACTTTTGATCAGGCTTAGAAAAAAACAAGACATAATTGCAGATAAAACTGAAGATGTCTTGAATGCAATTTGAGCTTGAGTACCTAGTCTTTCTAGGCTACTTGGCCATGCTTCAGGTTCTTCCTCCACTGGAGTCTTTGAGTTTGCACTGTCTGGAGCTGATTAGAGTCGCCAGGTGAATGATTTCAGCCTTCTTGTGTCTGGTCACTGTTCACCATCAGTGATCAGATCTAGAGCTTTGAAGTGTACTACTAGTTAACTCTCCCCAGTGGAGTCGCCATTTTGTTAGCACTCTGTAATTTGCCCAAGGCTGTGATGACAGTCACAAAGGCAACATCAAAACCACTTCGAGTCTTGGATCTAGCCCTTCAAGACTCAGAGAGGGATCTCTATGTCTGATATAGGTTTGTTTGAAGAGAATATTAGGCTAGTTATGAGGGATCGGGGTTTTTCATTTTTAAATGGTTGGTTTGGGACAGTAAGGAGGGCCATTGGGTAAATGGGGTCTGTGCTTAAAAATATGATTCACTCTCAGGTCTAGACAAAACTCATACACAGGGAAAGGTAGTGGAAAAGTTGGATTGAATTAAGTTTGAATGGTGTCAAATGAGGAAGAAATAAGAGAGGGAAAAACTAAGAAAAGGAGCAGTTAAGAATTCCTAAACTGAGCTTTCAGAAGAGAAACATAAAGATTACCAAAAGATTAGATGCAGAGTATTTCACCAATAAATTATGCTCTATTAACTATCCTTTGACAATAAGAATTCAAAAAACAAATGGGATGATAACCTGAAACACTTTAACAGAGAAAGAAAAATGCCACCAACATCTCGACAAAAGAATCCTGATAACAACTTGCTTATTTCTGATTGATCATTTAAAGATTACAGAAGAAATTTTCTGGAATGGCAAAGCCCATGGTCCAGCCAAAGGAAAAATACACCTCACAGGTCGAACCCCTTTACATTAAAATCCTCTAAATAAATAGGATATAACTCCCAATGAGTCATGTCATTTAGATTTAACCACCTCGGCCAAGAATAGCCACGAATCCCCCAAAATTTGGAACTGCCTGCCATGAAAGACGAGCCTAATTTCTGCAAAAAAGGAGTCCGAACAAACATCTGTTTCTCTTCAATACTGACACCTAGACAAAAACTGAAGGAGGTTATTGGATATGGGAATGTGATGGACAAAATTCTCCTTTGGTTTTGCCAAATTCGTCCCCAGTTGGCCGTAGCAGCTCCCGCAAAATCAGGACTGTAACAAAAAAGAGAAAATATGGAAAAAAGGGCCTCGAAGATGGCTTCTATTCTCCCTACTCATGACACCTGTGAAAAAACGGAAAGAGGTTTTTGTTCTTCATCCCGTTCTGAGAAAAAATGTCTCTCGGATTTTAAAAATCCGTCTTCCTTTTCCCAGAATCCATTTTGAAAGAATACGTACCAAAATAGGCAAAAATGGCAAAAAAAGGAAAAAGCGGTTTTATTTTCTGGAAGTGGTATTCCAGACCCCCCTAAGGTGGTAAGCTGTTTTAGGGGGGGGGGTC
>ML777527.1:947794-959225 GCA_009831015.1 Picea engelmannii | reverse complement strand
TTTGATGTGTGCATTGAGGTAGGGGGTGGGTAGGACTTAGGGTAGCATGTGTTGTTTAGTTTTTTTGTTATTTGTTTTTTTTTGTTTTAATATGATTTTTATTGTTTACGTTTTTATATTTTGTTTTTATATTTGTTTTTGTATTTTATGTTTCATTTTTATATGTTTTATGTTAATTTGTATTATATTTTAATTTGTTTTATTTAATATTAATTAATCAAAACTAACCTAGTTACTAAACTAACTTAACTATTAATTAATTAATTGATTAATTAGTTTAGCTTAGTTTAACTACACTAATTTAATTGTTAACCCTTATTTAATCTATTATTCTTTTTACCCTAAGCTTGGTTTATGCATGGATGGGTGGCAGGAAAATGGAGGATAATGTCATGAGGTGACGGGGTATGTCAGGAAATGATGAATGGTAAGTGGGAAGGATGGTAAGCGGTAAGTGGTCTAGAGCGGAGGAGGTCCAATGCGATGGATGGGTGACACGTTGGGACAGGGCCCGTTGAGAAAACCGCTTCATTCCGGACCCCCCCCATTGTTAAAGGCAGAATGATCCGGGGGGGGTCTGAAATTCAATCTCAACCGTAGATCTATGTACCAACCTCTCAGCCATTCAGATGCGCGCCTTCTTTATACCCTATTCCGGACCCCCCTGCCGTTAAAGGTAGAACGGTCGGGGGGGTCTGGAAAAGCTTGTGAACCATAGATCTTAGCGCCAGCCTATGAACCGTTCATTTATGCATTGTCTTTACTCTGTGAGCACAAAGTCATATTTTCTCCAAAACTCAGGATAAGTGCATTATGTGGATTTTGTGCATTGTTTCCCTTGAAAATAATTTTCAGAGATGAAATATTATTTGCAAACCTATGCACCGAGAATGGAAAATTTTCAGTCCACAGATGATCCTATGAATTATAGGGTTATAACACTTTGTTTCTAGAATGATTTAGATGGTGAAATTTAGAGGCTATTGAGAAGACATACCTAGATACTTGTGGTAACAATTTCATCTCTTTATTTGATACAATTATGGAGATACACTCTATGGAAGATAGGGTTTTGACTAGTCCTGAAGCTAGTCATAAGCAAGTGTTCTGGGTAAAATAGTCATAACTTATTCATAGAGAATCCATATGAAGTGAGACAAATTTCATTGGAAAGAGTATGATCTATAGTTTCCTATGTACCATTTTTAGATTCAGATGTTGAATATTGAGCATGGGGCATTATTTACATTTTCGCTCTCCTGAATAAACTAGAATTGAATAAGGTCTACCATTTTCTCTATAACTCCTTTTCTGGAAGGATTCAAGGAGTGAAACTTGGAGGAGTTTCAGAGAATACATTGAGTAATATTATATACAGGATCAGATTCTTCCAAGAAGTGAGAAATTTCATAAGTTGAAGAAGTCTCAGGAAGCATTATCAGGTTCTATGTGATGGTTGGTTGATGGTGATAATTTAATGTAAAGTTTTATTATCTCTCATATATTCTCCGGTGAAAGGAAGGAGCAAGGATGGAGAGGTCAAACCTCTCTTGATATTGGAGGATTGTATCTTCCTTTTGGAGGTTTATCCCTCCCTTTTTATTTTTAAGTTGTAGCTACCATTGGAAGTCGTTACTTCCTTTGAACAATAATACATGATTATTTCTTATATATTGTGCAAGGTGTATTGGTGTATCTATTATACTATTTTTCATTGTTCATTAGATAGTATTCATTTATGATTGGATATAAATTGAATACATGATCTGATTGAAGTACAAGTTCAAAAATACTAATTTCTCTAAATATTGATTCACCCCCCTCTTAGTATTTACAACAATATATGTGTAAGCTTTTGTATTATGTTGTTACATGAGACTACACTCTCCAAAGTTTATCAACACCAACAGAAAAGAGAACCAACTCCAAGAGAGTACCAAATCTCAATAAAAGATTGTTGGAAGCCAACATTTTGTTGATTTTTATCACAATTAAAATCACCACAAAGATATTATAACTTTCTATAGCCGTCACCTCCTTAAATTTATAAACATTCATGTTTTTGGAATTCAAGGCAATGATTGGGATAAACTTATCTTATCAACTCTTTCGTTTGAATTTCCGTTTGTTTGTTTTAAAATTCATGACTATAAGAATGAAGTTTAAACAAAACCTTGGTTTGGGATAATGATGTTATAGTTGTATTGTGAAATTTTAGTTTGAAGGCACCCATATATTGCTAAGCTGCAAGTTTTATGAACTCATTGATTGATTCACTATCACAATTTTTGTGTATTATGGGTATCATGACATAATTGGTTCTATGGTTGATCGTTGGTTTTAATTTGTGAAATGTATGAATGCGTAAACATTGGATTAACATTTGATATGGGTTTCATTCTCTCAATAGTCATATAGACATTCATGTCGCTTGGTATAGGTTTGATGTACCCACGAATTTACCTCACCCTATTGTCTTGTGCATTAATGAAACCATTCATTATTTGAATTGGTGTTTGATACTGGTGTAGGGTTTGATTTTCATTATGGGTAATGGCTCATATTTTTGTGAGCCATCTAGTTTTTTTCTTTCCCAAACTCATATTACTAAGTTATGGCAATCTCCAAACTTCCTAGTTTTCAAGCCATTGTAGTTTGCACAGACCTCTCTCTGCTACTTATTTATTGGAAGTCTAAGTATCCCTCCTGTGATATCTATTGGGTCTATTTCACGGTGGCCATGGCCCCTATCTTTTTTCCCATGATGAACTGAATGGATGCCAAGATCTTATTTGCCACGATGATTCCGTCGATGATTTGAAGGCTCATGGTTGGGATATCTTCCTCAGTAAATTTGATGGTTACAACCTTGTAGTCCCACAGGCCTTTACTTGATGAGTTTAGGGCCAAGGTCAGGGATGTGCAATTGGAGGTCACAAAAGACTCTGTCGCCCAAGAAATAGGACTCTCGTAGGCAGGTGAAAAGTGGTTTAAGAATGCCAAAATGAAGGATGTTCCATGGAACCTATTCATGGTCTCTCACGAGTTTACGTGTTTCCCTAAAGGTATTCCTATTAACCTATTGAAACCACGATGGCACAACCTTATTTTGATTTTGAAACAATTTATAACCTGTGAGGGAAGGTATGGTTTGGTATTTTTATACCACTTCCAACTTCTTATGTTATTCATAGGGTTTGAATTGAACATGTCGTTCTACCTGTTAATGAGTCTATACAAAATGTCAAAATTCTTTAAGAGACAGAGCATGAATTCTCTGTCGAGCCTCTTTCATCACGGGATCATAAAAATCATGTTGATATCTCACCTATCATAAATCAAAGATAATTGGGAAAGTTTCCTAAGTCGAAATGGTTATTCCTAGACCAACAACACAGTGAACCCACCTTTAAATGTAAACCCAATTTTTGATAGTCCCATGATCGAAAGTCAGGGTTTCATTCCACCAGATGTCTGTGAAATTAATGAATCTATTTCCATTGCTTTGCAAACCCTCATGGTTAAGAAATCACGATGTATTTCTTGTCCAATAAATCATTGGAATAGGTAGTTGACAAATTAAAAGGAAAAGTTTCCCCTGTTTTTTCTAATGAACCTAATCAGAACCATAGTGACAAACCTACTGTTAGCAAATTTCGTAAAGGTAAGAAAAAGAAAAGTTCAGATTTGAATTTCATAAACAAGAGGTATGGTCGATTTATATCTGGGAGTTTAAGGAATAAAAAAAAGTATCATTTGAGATTGATCTTTACGAGGGAGGTCAATGATCACTGCTCAGATGAAGAAATCAACGATTTTTGTGCTCGGGAAGATTCCGATAACCAATCTCTCGAAAACAAAATTGTTGGTCATGTTGAGTAGTATGATTTTGTATCTAGGTTACCTCCGTGTCTCAAAGGACATGAGGGTTTCAATGGCATTGGTCACAACTTGAAACAAGCCACAGGGAAACACGAAATACCCATTGTTGAAAACATTCCACATCGGTTGGCTATTGCACCAGTACATTGTGACCGTTCCTTAGATTGGATAGAACGTTATTACAAGGACATTATGTTGTTACAGGCACAAGTAAAACATCTAGTTGCTCACAATTATTTACTTGAACAAGAAAACCAAGAGCTGAAAGCATGAGCAAGCAAATAAAAAACCCAAAAAGTTTGGCATTCTAATCATTAAAAATGCAACCAACTTCAATGCCATCATTAATTCAGAATTGTCTGATCCTTCACTCGCTAATTTCTAATGGTAAAAATGATTTTATTTTATTTTATTTCATTCCGTTATGAAAAACTAAAATAGGAAGATTTAATTTCGATTTTCTTTGATAATAATAAGACTAGCTACAGAATCTTTGATTCTGTAGCCAGTCTATTTCTGAATATTAGTTAGCATTATTTCCTGAATATCAATTTCATTTTTTCTATCTACAGGAAGATGATAATTATGTTGTTGTTTACATGGAGAAACCATCTTGGATCATATGCTCTATTATTCACTAGTTTCTTTCTTTTATCTTTATAAAACTTTGTTATTATTTTTCCAAACCAACTCCTACAAGAGTGGTTTCTAGTTGTACTATTTTTGTAATACTATATATTTTGGGGGGATTGCACTCTATCTTGCATGATAAGAGTATGTGAATCCTAAGCTATTTTAAATAGTAATGACTATTGGTAGTGAAGACATCTTTGGCTGGGATACATGTTGGGCCCCTACAAATCCCCCTAAATGTTTACAAAATTGAAAGGGGCCCCATTAGAATCTTGATAATTATGATGAGCTACAGAATGAACATTTCCAAATAGTTTCATACCTTGGCTTGCTTTGAGACAAACTTAAGACATTCACTATAGTATGAAACATTCATTACAGGAGTATATGTCAAAATTTATAAACGAGCATAGAAATCTCAATTTAAACAAAAATGTTAATTTTTATCAATTGTTTACTTTCGTTTAAATTATGATTATGTGTTCTTTCTTTTGCTCATTAGCAAGTTTGACTATTTTGAATAATGGGTTCAATACTTCATCAAACAATATCTTGGTTGGTTTCTCATTTTCATAAAATCATTTGGTGATATTAATTAATTAAATTATTTTTTCATTTTTCATCTCATTTCAAAATAAAAATAATAATAATAATAAAGAATTATCTATCATTTGTTTGATTTTGTAAAAAACCAAAATTAATAATTTTCTCTTCTCCATTAACTTGAAGCTTCTAGAATTTTAAGATCATATTTGAAAGGAAATTATAAACAATATTTGTTTAGAACTTATAGTTAGTTTAAATTCATTTTTTATTTTATTGTTCTAGATTTTGTTTTATTCACAATTTTTAGGTTATTAATTTAGGTTTCTTTTTGTTTCACAGGTTTCTATTATCAAATATTTGATATGGATCTAATCATGGCTTGATTTTATTATCCAAATACATTCAAGATGATTGATCCAAAAATAATATTGGATTGCTACAAAAAAAATTATGAGCAACAACAGATAAAATTTGGAAATGCACCAAGATCAAACAGACGATTTTGCAGGATTGATTGCAGCCAAACCGTGAGGAATTTGAAGAAACGGTTCAAAAACCATTTCCCAAATGGACCTATTTACCTTCCGCGTAGAGATTTTCCCAAAACAATGCACGTTTTGAGATATATTTGTGTATCTTTACGAGGAAAATTTTAGGTGGTGAAAATTATTAGTGACACTGAGACTGTTCATTCATTATATAAATATATGAGAAATTTCAAAGCCATAGAAGATCCAAGAATTGGAGAGGAGGATTTTTATCCTTTCTCTTTTGTATATTATTTTTTTTTTTTAACTTTTCTTCTTTTCAAATGGAGTAATGGATGGTTGGAATCTTTGGGAGAATGGGCGAGTATTTTTAAAGAAGAATATGGAATTCCAGGTTGCTTAATGGCTTTTGTCTTGTGAGTAAAATGGTTTTATTTTCATTATAATATCTTCATATTCTTTTAATAATTGATTATGCATTGATTTAAGTTAGCTTTAGTTTTTTTATCAATACATGGTTAGTTGTTATCATTTATATATTAATTAATTTTTTTCATCTTTAAGAATCTATTATCCCAAAAAATTCTTCCAGGACTACAGTATGGGCATGTGATTTTGAGAAAGAATATGGGAAATCAATTCATCTTTGGATTTAGACCTATGTGATGCTTATTCCATTTCATTCTTTCATTACTGTTGTATTATGAGAATGTTATTATGGTTGATTTTAGCTTTAGCTTGTCATCATATGGTGTTTTCATACTGTTAAATGTTATATGTTGTCCATAATTTGTTATTCCATTCTGTATGTGTGATCAATTTATCATTTGATTATTATTGAATTTATTCCTAATGTTAAATGATGGATAAAATCAATACTCAGAATTGAGTTTTCTCTCTTTCTTAGTTATTGATTATCATAAGATCACATGAATTTTAATAAGTCATCATTTTGTTGCTATATTCGCACTCCAACAAATCAAACACTTCTTTGAATTTATTCTGGAAGTACTAGTATTGTTATGTCACAGGATTTTTTCACAAGCAGGACAAGAAGGAGCTCAGACAACATGGAAAGATAATACCAGTTTTGCTGATCAACTACAGGTTAGTCTCTGTGTTATTTAGTTAAATTAATTATTAATGAAATGATGATTGCATAAATTAGCTTTGACTATTTGTGTATCGTTGTTTCAATCATATTCATTTAGTATTTATTTGTTTAATATCTTTAAAAAAAAACATAAAAAAGTGTTGTTCATATTTGATTCAGAAACTTTACCAAACAATCATTTTCCAAGATTTCATGCAAACCTTGTAAACTGTATATAAATTGTTCATAATCATTTGTATATTCACATTCTTAGATAAATATTTGTAATTATTGTGTCGACTGTTAGAATCTTTTCTTTAGTTAGTTTATTTCATTTTTTTATCTTTAAGACCCTAGTTGGCTAATGGAGCCGTTAAACCCGTTAGAATAGGTTACACCAAATGGCTTGGTTTATTTAGACAACCCCAAATCAGATATATTCTTCTAGTTGATGACAAGTCAAATTTGTCCATCAACAATACATTATGAGCATATGATTTTTTTGAGAACCATTATGGAGAAGTTGTTCATCATTTGGCTTTAGACCTGTGTGATGCTTACCCCATTATGTTTTTTCCTCCATCCTATGAAATATCGTAATGCTTGATGCAAATTTAGTTTGGTTATCATATGGTATTTCATATTATTAAGTACTTTAATTATGTTTGTAACTTGTTGTTCCATATTACATCTATGATCGATTTGCCATTTAATTATTGTTGATTTTTGCTAACTAAATGATGGATTATATGAATGCTTTGTATTGATTTTTCTCTATTTATAAGTGTTCATTATTATAAGATCACCAGATATGTACATTTATCATTCTGTCATTATATTCTCACTCCAATGCATCTTTGAGTTTATTCTGGGAGTATTAGCTCTGTTCTGTTATAGGTTTCCCTCATATGCAGGACAATCAGAAGTCTTGAAATTGCACAGGAATATAAATTCAGTTTAGTCAATTAGTTACAGGTTAGTTTACATGTTATTTATTTAAAATATTTTGTTAGTGAAATAAGAACAACACGAATTAGCTTTTGATTGTTCACGTATTCTTATTTTAGTTCTATTTTATTAGCATTCGTTAGTTTTAGATCTTTAGAGATTCAAAAGAAAACGGAAAAATGTATGTGCTTTATTTATCTCTTCTATAAACACTTTCAAAAAACATTTGTTTTGCAAGATGTCAAGCAAATCTTGTACACTATGCATAAAATGTTTATAATCATATGCACATATTCGTGTTTCCATTTGAACATTTGTAATTATTATATTATTAAGTATCATATCTTTATTTATTAGTTTATTTTCTTTTATTATTTTTTAGGACTTTAGTTGGCCAACGGAGCCATTAAACCCATCAAGTGATTTCATTCCAAATGGCTTGGGTTATTTAGACAACCTCGGTTTGGATTTGACCTTCCATTTGATGATGTTTCATTTATGCTTGTCAACAAATGGCACTAGAAGGAGGGCTTGAATTTGATTGATGGCACATGGAGTTCACAAGACCCCTCCAAACAAGCATTCTCCCAAAGCTTTGTGTAGTCGCACTGATAGAAATGTTACACTTGAAAGAAAAACTACTGCAAACGATAACCCTGATATTCCTGTTGAACCAATGACACCACTCCCTCAAGGGATTCACATCCAGGAAATTGTCCACCAGTCACTTATAAGAACTCAAAGTGCCTTATCCTATATTAGACAACCTGGTAGACAACTCAATCAACCCTTGGACTTTACAAACTTACAAGAACAATTTCAAAGCACTGGTCTTCCTAGAAACACGGTAGGGACTTGAAATGCTATTGATCCTACTGAAATTCTTATCCCTAGAGATGGAGGATCTGGTATCCCATCATCTCCACCCAGTTCTTCTCCATCCTCTTCAGGAGGAGAGTCTTCAAACGAAGACAATTATTCATTAGAATCATCTCAGCCTTCGACACCAACCTCTCCCATGTAAAACCAAAATAATCCTACCAGAACCTAGCTCGATCAAGATGTTGTGGATGTACTTGGACCCCAACACCCATTACCTAAACATCTAGAGAAATGGTTGCACAAATTTGATCCAGATTCGAATCAATCAGTTGAGGATCACATCAAGAAATTTATGTTGGCCATTAGACTCCAGAGCATTGAACACGAGGATGTAGTATGCATATTATTTCCTTATACTTTTGAGGGAAATGCCTCCACTTGGTATTTTTCTCAACAACCCCATACCATCGTCTCTCGGGACAAGTTTGAAACTTGTTTTCTGGAAAAATTTGGAGATGATAAATCTCCAGAAGTCTTGGTTATGGAACTCTCTATCTTAAAAATGAACCCTAAAGAAAAAGTGAAAGACTTTAACCAAAGGTTTCTGACATTAAAGAACAAAATCCCTATAGATTCGATGCCAACAAAAAGTTTAATTGTTGCATATTATGCTAAGGCCTTGCACAATAGCATAGCCATATGGGTTAAAAGGTCCAAGAAGAACACTTTGTTAGAAGTCTTTGAGGAGGAAAGTCAAATCGATAAATATATATTAATCTTAAAAGATAATTTGAATAGTGAAGCTGAAACAAATTTGTCCTCGAAGAAGAAAATATAAATTCTCACTAGGCCTCCTCAAACAAAAAATCAACAAGAAACTTTAGACTTAGAGAGCTTGCGGAAAGATTTCCAAAAACTGTCCAGTCAGGTTGTTTACTTGAAGAGATCAGTAGAGGAGGCATCAAAAAGAAAAGGAAGTTTTAAACCTCCTTTTAGAAAGCCCTTTTCCTCCAAACTGGCCAAACCCGATCACAAAAGGTCTAAATTTTGAAAATTTACAGTATGTTTTCCAGACGATATTAGAAGCGCATGACAATTCTATTTATGTCCCTCCTAAAAATTCTAATGACACAGTTGAGGAAGAGATACAAGAAGAGGAGGACTCATCTCCCCCTGTTTTTGGGCACTTGTCGGACAATATCTTTCAAGAAAAAATTTAAATTGTCCACCCTTACAACACTAAGAGTAAAGAGTAGACCAAGCCTGCTACAGAAACAAGTAAAAATGTGTTTCCTAAACAAACAAAGCAAACTGAAAGTAGACAAAACTTAGCTGCCCCAGTTTTAGAATATGATTTAATCAAAGATCTGAAAAAACTAAGGGAAAATATTTATGTTTTTGAACTACTAAAATTTTCACTTATTTTGCAGAAAATGCTTCAAAGCATCGTTGAAAACAGTATAAAGAGTGATGTTAGCAGCAAAAAATCAACAGAAATTGATTCAAACACAGCTAAAAATGTCCCAAATAAAAAGACATATGAACTTCAAGACAAAAGGGACTTAGCAACAAAAACTGTAGCAAATGTAAATAAAACTATTTTAGGGATAGCAATAAAAAATCAGCAAAACCCCGTTGTTTTCACCTGGAAAAATGTCCCACCTTTTTTATTAACCTTTGAATTTTTTAATAGGAATGTAAATAATTGCATGGTTGAATCTGATGCATCATCAAACGTGATGCCTCTATTTGTATGTCAAAAAATTAATGTAGAAGTATAACCTTCTAATCTTAAAATTATTCAACTAGATCGAACAAATGTTAAAGTAATCGGCGAGCTTAAGAATGTGTTGATTAGATTATCATCCAATCCTAAATTTCATCAGATTATTGATATTATCGTTATTGATATTCTCGAAGTTTATGTTCTATTTTAAGCTAAGATAAGTCAGAACAACTGCATGGTTATTTCTCTATAGACTGGTTTCACTTGTGGTTGCCTGAAAATGGACAACCCAATAAAATCAGGATAAACCAAGAATGTTATCTTAAGCATACCATGACAGATTTGAATGTTCCAAATGAGCCTTTCATTAGCTCATTAAATTCAATGGGAACGCAGGGGATGAATACCTTTTTCGGTAACTTCATGATTGAAATTTCTCCTATCATAGACCCAGAAAAACAATCTGAAGTAATGGTTTGCACTCAGATATCCGCTTTGCCAAATGCAACAAGCACTGCTAATGACGCACATATCTGGTCCTTATATTTTGATGGATCTAGATGCCAAGAAGGAGTAGGTGTTGGTTGTGTACTCATTGATCCTACAGGTAATAAAAATTTTATTGCTTGTCAATTAGAGTTTGAATGCACTAACAACATGGTTGAGTACGAAGTGCTTCTACAAGGACTTAGGAAAGCATTGGATATGGACGTGAGAAATTTGATACTATTTGGTGATTCATAAATCGTGGTCAAGCAAGTAAGAAACGCCATACATTGTTTGTCACCGCATGTGAAAAGCTACTAAACTGAGGTATGGAGTTTAATGCATAAATTTTTAGCATTTAATATAAATTCTATTCCTAGGATGAGTAATTCAAAAGATAACCTACTAGCCAATGTTGCTTCTAAATTGTTGCTTGCTGAAGGTCTTTCTCTTAATGCATTTTCGATCAAATTGTTGTTCAGATCGTCGATTTTGAATAACATCTCAAATTGGAGAGTATTCGATGATGACTAACAGATCATAATTTTTTTTCATATGGAAGACACCTTCCAGGATGCAGTCATTGATGAAGGCACTCACGACGAGAATCTTCGAGACTTCATGGTAATATCTGATCCTCAATCTCCTAAATCAACATCTGAGCTGGTAAACTGTTAAGCCCTAATATTGGCTCATTACCACTTAATTGGGGCATATTAGATTAGTAATGTTATTTTATTTATGTCGGCTTTAGGCCATTAGTTGTGATTTAGATTAGTAATGTTATTTTATTTATGTCGGCTTTAG
>ML777527.1:922671-943218 GCA_009831015.1 Picea engelmannii | reverse complement strand
ATCTTGTACTTGAACATTTAAGTGGGGTAAAAGGAGGTTGCCCCCTCGAAGAGGCTTATTATCTGAAATTATCTCTTTTTCAAGGCGTTGAGTACTTTTCCTGAAGTTTTTCTATGCTATATTGATGTTTGGTTCCTAACATAAACTCTATCCCCAGATCCATCGTGAGATTGAAAAAGTTCTATGACTTGCATGATAAGTTTATAGGGGTAGTCAACTGTAAAACTAATAGTTCCTCTTTGATCTATGAAATTGTTAATTTAGGAACAAAAGATAATCCTCAAAATATTAATGTGGGAGAGGGATGCTCCGAGCAAGAGAGATCCTCTTTCATAAAATTATTTAAACATTTTAAAGATGTATTTGCTTGGACTTATGATGACTTGAAAACATTTGATCCGAACATACAACATGTAATCCCCGTGAATCCCCAGACACATCCCTTTCAACAAAAATTGAGGAAAATGCATCCTAAATTGGAACCTACGATTAAAAAGGAACTAAACAAATTACTAACTGCAAAAGTAATTTTCCTGGTTAGGCATACTTAGTGGGTGTCTAATTTAGTCCCTATAAGGAATAAAACTGGTGAAATTTGACTTTGTGTCGACTTTTGTAACTTAAACCGAGTGTCTAACAAAGACAACTACCTGACTCCTCTAATGGAATAGATTCTAGAACAGGTGTCTGGTTCCGAAAGACTATCTTTGTTAGATGGTTTTTTGGGATACAACTAGGTCCTTATGTCTCCATTGGACCAACTTAAAACCACCTTCCATACCCCATGGGGCACTTACACCTACAGGAAAATGTCTTTTGGACTGATAAATGTCGGTGCCACTTTCCAGAGAGCAATGGACATTTCTTTTCGTGGCCTCATTAACCAGTCATTTGTGGTCTATCTTGATGATGTCACCATCTTTTCTAAAAACAATAAAGATCATTTGTCTCACCTTAGGGCTGTCTTGGAACGATGTCGTAAGTTCGGCATATCTCTCAACCCGAAGAAATCGGTCTTTGCAGTAGAGCAGGGAAAATTATTTGGGTTCATAGTATCTAAAGACTGAATGATTATTGATCCAGAAAGAAACCAAGACATTGCTAAACTCCCCCCTCCATATTCCAAAAAATCCATGCAATCCATTTTGGGTAAGATTATTTTTGTCATGAGATTTGTCCCGATTTTCTCAGAAATGGTTAGACTATTACAAAATTTAATTAAAAAGGATGTTTTGTATCGATGGGGACCTCAAGAAAGTTAGGATTTCGATTCAATTAGAAAATCAATAACAGAATCCCCTTCTTTGACGAGTCACGATTTTTCTCAGGATTTCACTCTTTACACTTTTGCATTTGACCGATCTTATGTTGTTGTACTTACACAGAAAAATGCTGAAAGAAATGAGATACCCATTGCCCTCATGATCTCATATTTTAAAGGAGCAGAACTTAATTACTCAGTAGTACATCAATAGACATATGTTGTTTTTAAAGAAGTGAAACACTTTCGGGCTTACTTGCTAAAATCCAGAACTAAATTTGTTGTTCCTTACCCGGCTGTGAGAAACCTGTTAGTACAAAAAGAGGTGGGTGAGAAAAGGAAAAATTGGATGACATCACTACAGTAATATGACCTTGAAATAACTCCTACACAAATTGTTAGAGGTCAAGGCCTCTATAAACTAGTGGCTGATTCAGTTGAGGAACAAGAATGTCAAATAAATACATCAATTGTAGATCAGCATAACGAAAAATAGATTAGTTGTGCAGAAGCTACAACCAATTCTTGCTATGAGAACATTAGATTTTATTTAACACATGGATATGCTCCCTGCAATCTTGATTCTAAAAACAAAAGATCACTTAGGCTTAAATCTACATCTTTCCAGTTAATTAATTATATATTATTTTGAAATAACTTTGATGGTGTTTTTCTTTGTTGTTTAGAAAAGGAGGAGTCCGGAAGAGTGATGGTCGAACTTCATGCAGCTGAAGTTGGTGGTCACTTTGGTGGAAATACCACTGTCCATAAAGTGATAAGGGTTGGGTACTATTGGCCTACCTTGTTTAAAGATGCCCATATGATGTCCCGCAAATGTGTAATCTGCCAAAAGTTTGCAAGTCGGGTGAAAAAGGAAGCTTTTCCTTTGCAACCTGTTACTGTAGATGCACTGTTTCACCAATGGGGTCTAGACATCATAGGTCCAGTCAATCCCCCTTCTTTGTAACAACACAAGTACATCCTTACAATAATAGACTACTTTACAAGATGTTATGAAGTTGTACCTTTAAAAGTGGTCAACACCATTCAAGTAGTATCTTTTCTGAACTCCCACATCATTACTTGTTTCAGAATTCCTGAATGTCTGGTTTTCGATAATGCCTCTTAATTTTTGTCCCTTGATTTGAACGTTTTTGCTCTGGAAAAAGGGATTAAACTGAAATATTCTACAAGCTACTACCCTTAAGGGAATGGCCTAGCAGAATCGACAAAGAAGAATTTAATCAAAATTATCAAAAGGACAATTTTCGAAAACCATAAGAATTGGCATAATGCACTGTATAATGCACATTGGGTTGATAGGCTAACTCCAAAGGCCTCTGTTGGTAATTCCCCTTTCTTCCTTGTCTATGGAAGAGAAGCCATTCTCCCCCTGCATGTATTACTCCCTTCTCTACAACTGTCGCATAAATTTCAAGAAGAAGAGTTCCCTCCTCTAGAAAATTGGATAAATGCTTTATTAAAAATAGAAGAGGTGAGAACACAAGCCAAGCAGAAACTGGGTCAGCACTAGCAAATTGTAAAAAAATGGTTTGATTTGAATTCATCTTTTGATAGGAATTTTGACATTGGATATTTGGTTCTCAAGTGGGACCAATCCCATGAGGGTAAGGGGGCACATACCAAGTTCCAAATCCTGTGGCTGGGACCATTTGTAATTTCTAAAAAATTGGGTCGTAGCTCTTTCCATATGCATAATTTGGAGGGACGGCCAAACACTTTCCCAGTGAATGGACAGGCTCTCAAGAGGTATTTCACCTGTTGATTTCCAATCCACCTTTTTGTAAATATTTTGATTTTCTTTGTTATTTTTTATTTTGGTTCTTTTCATTTTGCTTGATTTTGATTTGTTTACTAAATAATTATGTCTAAGTCGCCATTTCATTTGCTGAAGGGAATCGGAATTCTCATTCATTTGTAGTATTTTTTAACATGTCAAACATCTGAATAGAAAATGTTAAACTCACACCAACAGAAGTACATCTCTGTTCAAATCAGTGTTTCTGGTTTCTCATTGAAATTATAGGAAGACACAATTATCCTTAACAAATTTATAACATCATCCCTGTTTTAATGAAAACAACTCAGTGTGCTTCCCCATCCTAGAGAGGATTTCTTAACATAAATATAACTATCCAAATCATGATGAAAGTCATCAAAAAGGAAAAATAATTTGTAAATGATCAATATTTTCATTCTATGAGATTTTCAGTATCACCCCGCTCTCTTGAAAAGCATGAAGTTTTCTCCAAATTTATAAACAAATTCTAGAGGGTTGAAAGCACTACATAATGTGTGGGAAGTGTTTGTAAACCCACCGATACACTGAAAAAGTATGTTGGCAGTGGGTAAATACAGTCATGATACCAAGGCAACTTCGTCAGGCAACTGAACAAGCCTGTTGGCAACGAAGCAATGTTGGGTTTAAGAAGATTCTCAAGTATGTATTTTGATTTGATCAAGTATAAAGTTGTTTTTATCATGAATGGACAACTCTTGGATAGGATAGAGGTACTAGAGTCGACTAAATGACATCCCTTCCAAGGCTATGGACGTCTGTTGGAAGCAATGGCCCTGTCAACTGTATCAAAATTATCTATATAAACATCGCTACACTCGTAATCTAAATTATATTCCAGATCACATTTTTGAACATAAATACATCTGATGTTGAACTTAGTTATTATCTGATTTATGATTGTAGCGCTTGATCTGTTGTTGAATGTTTCTAAAAATTTATTTCATCTGACCCCCTGACATAAATGTTCTGGTGATGCAGAGATAATTGTTTCTCCCAATATGTCACCATTGTTGGAAGCCAACATTTTGTCGATTTTTATCACAATTAAAATCACCAGAAAGAGATTATACCTTTATGTAGCTGCCACCTCCTTAAATTTATAAACACTCATGTTTTTGGGCTTCGAGGCGATGATTGGGATACACTTATCTTATTAAGTTTTTCGTTTGTTTTGTTTTAAAATTCATGACTATAAGAATGAAATTTAAACAAAAAATTGGTTTGGGATAGCGATGTTATAGTTGTATTGTCTACCTAATAAATTTCACTTTGAAGGCACCCATATATTTCTAAGCTTCAAGTTTTATGAACTCATTGATTGATTCACTATCACAATTTTTATGTATTATGGATATCATGACTTAATTGGTTCTATGGTTCATCGATGGTTTTAATTTGTGAAATGTATGAATGCACAAACATTTGATTAACATTCTATATGGGTTTCCTGATTTCAACAGTCATAGCAATATTCATGTCGCTTGGTATAGGTCTGATGTACCCACGACTTTACCTCACCCTGTTGTTCCGTGCATTAATGAAACCATTCATTATTCGAATTGGTATTTGATACTAGTGTAGGGTTTGATTTTCATTATGGGTAATGGCTCATAGTTTTGCGAGCCCTCTAGTTTTTCATTTTCCCAAAATCATCTTATTAAGTTATGGAAGTCTCCAAACTTCGTAGTTTTCGAGCCATTGTATTTTTCACATACCTCTCTCTACTACTCGTTTATTGGAAGCCTAAGTCTTCCTCATGTGATATCTATTAGGTCTATTTCATGATGGCCATGGCCCTTGTGGTTCGAATTGAACCGAATGGCTATCAAGATCTTCTTTCCCACAATGATTTCATTGACGATTTGAAGGCTCACGGTTGGGATATCTCCTCAAGAAATTTGATGGTTACAACCTTGCGGTCGCATAGGGCTTTGCACAGACATTTGATGGGTTTAGATCCAAGTTCGGGGATGTGCAATTGGAGGTCACAGAAGACTCTGTCACCCAAGCAACAAGACTCCTGTAGGTAGGTGAAAAGTGGTTTAAAAATGCCAAAATGGAGGATGTTCCATGGAACCTATTCATGGTCTCTCGTGTGTCTATTTGTTGCCCTAAAGGTATTCCTATTAACCTACTGAAACCATGATGGCATGACCTTATTTTGATTTTGAAACAGTTTATAACCTGCGAGGGTAGGTATGGTTTGGTATTTTTATACCACATCTGACTCCTTATGTTATTCATATGGTTTGAATTGAACATGTCATTCTACTTGTTAATGAGCCTATACAAAATGTCGAAATTCTTTAAGAGACAGAGCATGAATTCTTTGTCGAGCCTATTTCATTCAGGTCTCAAAAAAATCTTGTTCATATCTCACCTATCACAAATCGGAGATAATTGGGAAAGTTTCCTAAGTTGAAATGGTTTTTCCCAGACTGACAACACAGTGAACCCGCCTTTAAATGTAAACCCATTTTTTGATAGTCCTGTGACCAAAAGTTAGGGTTTCATTCCGCCAGATGGCTGTGAAATTAATGAATATGTTTCCATTTCTTTGCAAACCCCCATGGTTAAGAAATCACAATGTATTTTATTGTCCAAGAAATCGTTGGAACAAGTAGTTGACGAATTAAAAGGAAAATTTTTCCCTATTCTTGTTGATGAACCTAATCAGAACCATAGTGACAAACCTACTGTTAGGAAATTTTGTAAAGGTAAGAAAAAGCAGAGTTCAGATTTGAATTTCATAAACAAGAGGCCTGGTCAATTGATATCTAGGAGTTTAAGGAATCGAAAAAAGGATCATCTGAGCTCGATATCTATGATTGAGGTCAATGATCATTGTTTAGATGAAGAAATCAATTATTTCCTTTCTTGGGAAGATCTGGATAACCATGTTGGCATGTTCATTGGAATAATGCACTTGTCATTGATGGAAAGAACACACAGGAAGGAGAATCTTGGGAGGAGAAGCGACAGTGATCGTTGGATCCCATTCAAAATTCCTGATGACCATCAAATCTGAATTAAGACATGAGGATCATGTAGATGGAGGACAGATCTTGGGCATTAGATCTAAGCATGTGGACTGACATCATCCAATCCAGGAGAACCTACACGATATTCAAAGTGCAAAGTGAAGCGGGTTCACAAAATCCCAAAATCAAGAGCACCGTCCATATTCAAGAAGGACACGTGGCTAAAGATCAACATTTTGCTAACTGGAAGGTCAAAGCAAGGAGGTGCCCTAACCTCTCAAACTCACGATATGCGAAATCACAATATAATATCAACCGTTGGATTGAGGACAAATCTGGACCATCGATCCAAGAAGGATACGTGGAAAAAGATCATCCTTTCGCTGACTAGAAAGTCAATGTAATGGGGTTCGCTAACCTCTTGAACTCGTGATATGCGAAATCGTGAAATAATCCTAGTCGTTGGATCAAGGAAGAATTTGGGCCGTCAGATCTAGGAGGTGAATGCAACATACCACGTCAGAAAGGACAGGTGGAAGACTATGTTAGCAATGACACGTGACATGATCAGACAATGACAAGTGTCAAGATGACTCGACATTTTAGGAACTTGGAAATCACAATTCTGAGTGACACGTGGTAGCCACATGGATCATGTCATGTCATCGAGTGACGTCATTCTGGGAGTTTTAGCATCAACACTCCCCCAAAGTCCCGAAAGATGAAGTTCCAGGGCGGAGGATAGCCATCCGATCACCACAGAATGTGGAACGTTGATCTGAAGAATGAACCACTCAAATGGCTATCCAGTGGTCATATCTCGTACTCACATCGTCGAGAGCAGAGCTAGAGAAGCCAAGTTTTATTTCGTAGTTAATGACATGGAGAGTCGAGATGTGACAAGGGAAGGAGAGAAGTTGGGTGGAAGACACGTGTCAGAAGGAAGAAAAGGTGGTAAATGGAGAAGGAAGCAGTAAGAGGTTTAGGAGGGCCCCATACAAAACTTCCTCATTCCAGAACCCCCCCCCCCTCCCGTTAAAGGAAGAAAGGTGGCGGGGGGGGGGGTCCAAAATTGAACCTCATCCATAGATCTGGGCACTTAAATACCGGCCCTTCAAACTTGCGTGCTCCATTCCAGACCCCCCCCATTAAAAGAAGAACGACAAGGGGGGTCCGGAATTGAATCCCGACCACTGATCTGGGCGCACGAATCCTAGCCGCCTAAATCAGTCTGTTGCTCAGAGAAATGCATATTTTGTGCTCAAACTTAGGATAAATGGGTTTTTAACCCACTTCTTGACATCTTTTCGTGAAAGGGGGTCGCCTGCTAGGAAAATACCCCCCATACATGATTAGGTGATAACAGACAGAGAAGACGAAGAGTCTCGAGGCCACTGCCAGTGGAGAATACACTCATCATAGAGTCGACTGACATGGAAGTGTGTCGAAGCATGTTATAGTAAGTGAAGCCAAAGGACCTCATGAGAAGTGTTAGTGATTATGAACGGAGAAAAGGAATGCAGTGGGATAGCACATGAAGCAAGCACAAGGTACACTGAGACTATAAAAATGGAGTACAGAGAAGAGATCAGGTGATTGTTGTTTTGAGTGTTGCATGTGTGTAGAAGCATGATGTGAAAGAGTTGAAGCATAGAAGAAGAAAAGAACAGAGAGGCATATCTGTGAGAAGAAGAGAAATTCAAGGAGTGCATGCTGAGATAGAGGAGAAGATTAGAAAGATGAAGAGGATGCAAACAGGAAGACACTGAGGCAGGCATATCAGACAAGCATAGAAAAATAGTGATAAGCCTGGTAATCCAATGAAAACTATTGAATCACTGTAATAAATTCAAAGAAAGCAAAGTTTTACATTTCAGGGTGGTTGGGAGGTGCTAGGGAGGACTGTTGTCCTCATATTTTCAAGTATATGCTTGAATGCAAGGAGTTATAGCTTCTATCTAGTTGCAACCAGAGAAACCAGGGTGGCAGGGTGGTGCAAGGGAAAACATTGGTTCTCTGATATACAGGTCGGTGTCTGTATGACTGGAAGTTGGTGCTTCCATCTAGCTGGTGCTAGAACATTCAGGGAGTTGGTACTTCCTTCTAGTGGGTGCTAGAGAAACTAGAGAGTTGGTGCTCTCAGCAAGTAGCAGCTTGCAAAATAGAGGTGGTAGCCTCATTATGAGTTTGTGCTCATAAGAATGATAATATACATAAAATAATTATCATATAAAGAAGAAGAGGTTTTCACCCTTTATGGGTGTCCTCGGGAATATCTGTCTCTGTATTATACATGTGTGTGATTGATGTCGAATACTCTACTGCTTATTTATTTTGATCATCATTGAGAGTTCTGTAATGAATTTAAAAATGGATATAATTGTTTAATCACAGTAACAACTGATTCACCGCCCCCCCCTCTCAATTGTCCAACAAACCAATCTCTCAAAAATGAAATTGTTGGTCAAGTTGAGCAGTATGATTTTGTCTCCAGGTTACCTCCATGTCTCAAAGGACAAGAGGGTTTCGCTGGCATTGGTCACAACTTGAAACAAGCCACAGGGAAACACGAAATACCCATTGTTGAAAACATTCCACATCGGTGGGCTATTGCACCAGTACATTGTGACAATTGCTTAGATTGGATAGAACGCTATTATAGGGACATTCTGTTGTTACAAGCACAAGTAAAACATATGGTTTCTCACAATTCTTTACTTGAACAAGAAAACCAAAAGTTGAAAGCAAGTGCAGAGAAAGAAAATAAAAGACCCAAAAGATCTGGTAATCTAATCATAAAAAATGCAACCAATTTCAATGCAATCATTAATTCAGAAGTGTCTGATCCTTCGCTTGCTAATTTCTAATGGTAAAAATGATTTTGTTTGATTTTATTTCATTCTGTTATGAAAAGTTAAAATAGGAAGATTTAAATTCGATTTTCTTTGATAATAATAAGACTAGCTACAAAATCTTTGATTCTGTAGCCAGTCTATTTCTGAATATTAGTTAGCATTATTTCCTGAATATCAATTTTGTTTTTTCTATCTACCGGAAGATGATAATTATGTTGTTGTTTACATGGAGAAACCATCTTGGATCATATGCTCTATTATTCAATAGTTTCTTTCTTTTATGTTTATAAAACTTTGTTATTATTTTTCCAAACCAACTCCTACAGGAGTGGTTTCCAATTGTACTATTTTTGTAATACTATATATGTAATGTCCCCAAGGCCGAGCCCAGTTGTAAATCTTGTTTACGAAATGAGTTGTAAAAATGTTTTATAGGCTGGTGAGCCAAGTTTATATAAGCTGGTGGGCTTCTGTGATTGTTAGGCCAGAGAGCTTGAGTGTTGAAGGCCAAGAGCTTGATGTTGTACATGTATCAATGAAGAACATTAATAAATATAAACACTGCCACGTGCAAACCGACCACGATGAATGAGTGATGGGGGACTAATATTCCACAGAGTGGGCAAGGGATTAGGGGCTGGAAGGTGGGAAAAGGGGGCTAAGTGTGGAGCCTAAGGGCTTAAGTCTTGGGAATAACATTTTAATATTATTCCAAAAAGATATGTGAATAATATGTTTTTATCCTAAATTCTTTTGGAACAACATGTGACTTAAAAATTGTGGGAGGAACACATGTTGATGGAAGCATGCAGCTTCACGGGTGACAAGTGTCAACCCAAGCCCATTCAAATAAAACGACTGAGATGAGTTGTGGTGGGGGTTCCTCCTCCATTCTACCCGACTGTCTGAGTGTGAACCAGTCTGACCTCTGCAAGAGACCTCGTGCATATTCTGAACTGTACATCCCCTGAACTAGAAGCCTGTGTTGATTTCAGGAAAAAAGTCTGTGTTTGTTCTGGAAAGCCGGTACACCCCTTCTCTGTTCTAAACCGTGGAGTCTGAATTGACCCCTGCGGGGACAACTCATCATGCATCCTTGAGAATCCAGAGTGTGAGTCTATCCCGTGTTGCCAGATTGAGAAAACAGAAGTGTCTCGTCCCGACTAAGCCTGGTTATGCTGATGCACCTGTCTGGAGCTACCCTGGGGTGTTCGTGTCTAGATTCTCATTGATTGTGGTGGACGTGTAGTGTTTGATCCTATGTAGCTTGTTGGCTAGTTTGTACAACACTCTCTCTAGGTGAGAGAGGTGGTTGAAGTTAGAAGAACAGGTTGTTGGGCTTGTGAGTGACTCTCTCTGGGTGAGAGAGTGCACAAAGGAAGGAGAGAACTCCCAGAAGGAACCCTGTAGCTGCTATAGAGCTTGAAGACTTCTGGTCTGATCTGTTGCTGAAACCCAAGGCAAAGGAGGTTAGCAGCTGAAGGACTGTCTAGGTGACAAAGAAGGTGTATACTCCTAGGGTGGAGCAGGCATGTGGGGAAGGAGAGTCTGTGAGAAGTGAGTATGAGTGGTTCCTGGAAGAGAATTCCTTCCTTGTGACTGTGTGTTTACCCTGTAACCTTAGCCTAGCCTAGGATTCCTTGCCTTAGGGGTGGATCTTAGTCCCATCTAGGGGGTGACCCACTACTGAGCTTGATGAACAATGTGGTCTAAGGCTGGGAGGTTCATGGAAGGCCTGCACCTGGTTGGTGGAATTACCACCATTTCAAGATAAGTACCAGATGGTGTTTTAATTACTTTTCTGCATGTCTGTGTATTTATATTTATCATGTATTCTACTGTTCATATGAATTAATGTTAAATCCATTGATTATTTATAATAGCAGTAATTCTTATGGTTACTTTGATTTTAAATGTGTTTCATTTGCTTAAATGCATGTCTTATATATAGAATTAAGTATGAGATTGTTATTTCGCGACATAGCACCTACCCGACTAGGAAAGGAGGGCATTACAGTTTGGTATTAGAGATAAGGTTTCGATGTTGAGCCTAGATGGGCCAGTTGAGTGGTCTTTAAACTGAGGGTTTGAGGAGAAATTGTGTCTGGAGGACCAATTTCGAACCTTTGAATTCTCCTGAGTGTCAAGGAGTTACTTGACCGTGTTACCAGCTCAGGAGGTGTAGCGGTGTTATGAAACCGCAGCCAAGGTGGCATCTAGCCACAGGGAGGGAGGACTCCACACTAGAAGTGTTGGATCCATAGGATCTGTTCGTGGAAAAGGATAACCCTCGTGACTGTCATATATGGAAAGCATGTGCAGGGTTTAAAAAACCTTTCGAGTTGCATAAGAACGTGGAAATCGCGATACGCAAAATCCTGAATTCATCAGGACCGTCCATCGAGGGGGGCACATGGCTGTCGGAAAGTGTTTCGGCACTCGAGAAACCAAAGGGGAAGAATGTTTTTTTCACAAGTCACGAAATAGTGAAACCCAAAATTCTGAAATGATCTACACCATAGATCGTAAGAGAGGAACTTGATCGTTGGATCAAGTAGAAGAGTAGAAAATAATTTTGGAATTTCGGCAAACGAAAGTTCAAGATGTGTGGATGCACGAACTTCTGATGCCCAAAACCCCAAAACGTCGAAAAGATCTGTGACGTAGATCTGAGAGAAGTCTAACCATTGGATTTCCTTGGAGTGGACGTGGACACATGGGTGTGTACCACATGCCAGTGAATTGAGAAGACAAGCAAGAATGGTGGGACCAAATGACGTCACCAAAGGGGATGTGGACCCTCCTGAATGTACCACATGCCACCGTGGTTAAGGGTGACAGTTGTGCTCTGGGCCTGGAGAGTAAAGTAAATCAAAATTTCAGAATTCGGGAGTTGGAGTGACATGGGGTTGGGAGTCACTGCATCATGAACTCCCGGGTACTGAAGACCCGAAAACCTGAAGTGTCGAGTCCTGAAATCCCTACCGGGGTTGGCGACAGCTGTGCTATGGGACTAGAGGAAGAGAGGTTGGAAGTTTGGGATTTGAGAGTTGAAGAGGGAAGCGAGTGCGAGAACCTCGTGGACAAAAACCCCCAAACCCGAAACACAGAAGTTCCGAAATCCTGAAATTTTTGAGGGACATAAGAACTGTCGAGGATTTAACTGTTGGATCCTCATGGACAAAACCCCCGAAAACCAAAGTCCCAAAGTCCCAAAAATTTGTAGAGCCAAGCAGGGCTCAGGAAGCTTAGTGAATTTGAAACATTTTCTTATTCAGGTTGGTTAATGAATGTTGTGGTTTTTGTTAAGGGATAAAGCCTGACAAACTCTGGTTGACTGCATGTTGTGTGTGTAGAGTTCAATGGGTGTCAAGATAGTTGAGTATACAAATGGAAGAGGTACAGGTTGCCTCTGAAATAGAGGACGAAAGGGTAGGAAGGGATGTCAACTTGGGAATCGAAGGATCAAACTCTAATGGGCATGAAAAAGAGATGGATAAGGAAGGACATATGATGAAACTCATTGAAAGATTGCAAAAAGATGCCCAGGCTCACCGAGATGATAGTCGAAAGCTCATGAGGGTCAAGGATCAACAGGGTGAATTCAACTTAAAAATGTTGAAGAGCCTGGAAAGAATAGAAAAGGAAATTAGAGAAGGGGAGTGACTCAAGCAAGATAGAGAGTCGCAAGACCCCTTCGAGGAAACGAAGATCAAGAAGTGTCAGAACCCCTTAGAGGAGAAGAAGATCAAGGAGTGGTAGCAGATATCATCGTCGCTCCCCAAAGAATTCCAGTAGGGAGGCACATAGTAGTTCAAACCCATCCCCTACCAAAAAACACCGAAGATCTGGAGTGGATGAATTGAAGAGAGAGATGAACAAGATCAAGCCTCCAACATTCGATGGAGAACATAAGAAGGAGGAAGATGTCAAAACCTGGTTGCTTGGCATGAGAAAATATTTCCAACTACATAATTATTCCGCTCATGCAAAAGGAAGAATTGTAATGTATGAATTGAAAGGAAAAGCATCCATGTGGTGGGATCAATTTGTGCAGGTGCAACACATCAGAGAGAAAGATGTCACTTGGAAGGAGTTCAAGGAGTATTTAGAGAAGAAATACCTGACTAAAAGATACTATGACAGAAATATGAAGGAGTTCTTCGAACTCAAGATAAACAACATGACCATTGATGAATACGAACAAAGGTTTTTGGAACTACTGAAGTATGTTCCATTCATCAAAGATGAGGCTGTCAAGATTCATAGATATCTGAGTGGAATGCCACCTTCCATTAGTGACAAGATCTAGTATGATGATCCCAAGACTATGGAAGAAACAATAAGAAGGAAAAAATGCTTGCATGAACATCAAAGAGAAAGGCCTACTTTTCGGAAGGCTTGGGATGATCAGAAGAATTTTAGGAAAGAGCAAAGGCTGAAGGGAAACAAGCCTCCCTTTTTCAGAAACAATCCTCAGGGACAACCATCCTTTAAAGAGCACAGGAAGGTTGAAGTGGGTGAACAAATGCCCAAATCTCCACCTATGGAGTGTTGGGGCTGTAAAGGAAACCATAGGTACCGAGACTGCCCCCATAGAAAAGATAAAGTGAGAACCGTCGACAATGTTTAGCAAGCTAAAACAGTGGAGGATATGGCCAGTAAAATGCCAAGGATCTACGCAGCCCTGGACAACAATCAAGCATAATTTCAATCGCACATGATCGAAGTGGAAGGTATGATTAACAACCAACCATTTATTATTTTAATCGATTCAGGGGATAGCCATAGTTATGTAGATCCTAGGGTGGTGGAAAGTTTGCATTTATCAAGAAGAAAACATGAAAAATCTTGGTTAGTATAGTTGGCTACAGGAACCAAGAGGAAATTCGTTGAGTTGGTGAAGTCCTGTCCTATGGACATGAAAGGACTAAGCATGAAGGTTGAATTGAATATTCTACCTTTAGGCTCTTATGACTATTTAATTGGAATGGACTGGTTGGACCAGCACCATGCCCTCCTGGACTGTTGTAACAAGATATTTCCATGCCTGGATGAGGAGAGGAATCGAAAAATAGTTCAAGGGATTCTTAGAGTTGTGGTTGTTAGAGAAATCTCATCCATGCAGCTGAAGAAGTGCTACAGAAAAGGATGTCAATTATTTGCAGCCCTTGTGGAGGAAGCATCTAGAGATAAAATATCAAGGATTGGAGACCATGAGGTACTCACAGAGTTCAAAGACGTATTTCAGGAGGTACCTAGACTACCTTCGAAGAGAAACATTGATTTTTCTATAAATTTGATGCCTGGAGCAGCTCCAGTGTCGAAAGCTCCTTATAGAATGACTACGCCAGAGTTGAAATATTTGCAATTGCAGCTTGAAGAGCTTCTAAAGAAGGGGTACATTCATCCTAGCATGTCACCTTGGGGTGCCCTGATCCTATTTGTGAAGAAGAAGGATGGGACGTTGAGGCTGTGCATTGATTTCCGGCAGTTGAACAAGGTAACTGTCAAGAACAAGTATCCTCTGCCAAGGATCAATGATCTTTTCAATCAGTTGAAGGGTGCAAAAATATTTTCAAAGATAGATCTCAGATCAAGATATCACCAAGTAAGAATAAATGATGAGGACATCAACAAGACCACCTTTAGAACAAGGTACGTTCATTACGAGCTCACAGTGGTGTCGTTTGGACTGTTAAATGCACCTGTTATTTTCATGTGCTTGATGAATGGTGTATTCAGGGACTATTTAGACAAGTTTGTCATAGTCTTCCTGGATGACATCTTGGTGTACTCCAAGTCAAAGGAAGAGCATGAACAACACCTGAGACTGGTGCTGCAAGTGTTGAGAGGACACCAACTGTATGCCAAATTGAGCGAATGCTCATTTTACCACAGGCAGATCGATTACTTGGGGCACATTATTTCAGAAGAAGGGATCATTGTGGATCCTGAGAAGGTTGAGGCCATCCAAGAATGGTCAGCGCCAAGGAATGTGGTGGAAGTCAGATCCTTTATGGGTCTAGTGGGCTACTACATAAGATTTATAGCAGGATTCTCAAATATAGTTCATCCTATCACTTTCTTGCAAAGGAAGGAGAAAACGTTTCAGTGGATTGAAGAGCGTGAGAACAATTTCCAGTGATTGAAGTAGTTGTTAACCAACACTCCAATCTTGAGGATTGCATATCCAAATATGAATTTCGTGGTGTGCACAGATGTGTGTAAGGAAGGGTTGGGAGGATTTCTTAGCCAAGATGGATTTGTAATATGTTATGAGTCCAGGAATTTGAAAGAGAATGAAAATAATTATGCCACTCACGATTTGGAGTTGGCAGCAATCATCCATGCTCTGAGGAAATGGAGACATTACCTCATGGGAAGAATATTTGAACTCAGAACAGACCACAACGGTCTAAAATATTTTTTTGATCAGCCGACCTTAAATGCTAGAAAAAGTAGGTGGCTGGAGTTTCTGTGTGAATACGACTTTGATATCAAGCATATCAAAGGGAAGGAAAGCAAGGTGTTTTATGCACTCAGTAGAAAGGTGCACGAATTACATGCTACAACCATTAGCATGTATAGGACTAATATTAAGGATAGAATTTTGGAAGATGCAAATGCAGATTTGCAGTACAGAGATTTGGTAGCAAAGCTACAATAGAGTGAAAGGCCACAAAAAGAGGAAAATTACACCTTGGAAGTTGATGGAGTACTTATGTACAAAAATAGAGTGTATATACCCAATGTTTAGGATTTGAAACTTCCTATTCTAAGAGAAATGCATAACGTGACATATGTTGGACACCCTAGATATCAGAAGATTGTGGTAGCAGTCAAAAGCCATTACTTTTGGCCGGGTATGAAGAGGGATATCGGCGAATACATCGTTAGATGTATGGAATGCCATAAATTTAAGGCTGAGCATAGGCACCCAGCAGGGTTACTGCAGTGTTTGCCCATTCCTGAGTGGAAGTGGGAAGTGGTGACCATGGATTTTATTACAGGATTGCCAAGAACAAGCAAGCAACATGATTCGATCATGGTTGTGGTGGACAAGCTTACAAAAGCTGCCCATTTTATTCCACTGAAAACCACTCACAAGGTAGTATATGTTGCTAATATCTTCTTAAAAGAAGTGACATGCTTGCACGAAATTCCTAAAACGATTGTGTCTGATAGGGACCCAAAATTCACCTCGAATTTCTGGAAAGGACTGTTCAAAGGATTCATAATGAATCTGAATTTTAGTACAACATATCATCTCGAGTATAATGGACAGACAGAGAGGGTAAATAGAGTAATAGAGGACATGTTGAGAATGTATGTGATGGACAAACCATCAAGATGGGAAGACTACCTGCATTTGGCAGAATTCGCCTACAATAATGGTTATCATGCATCATTGAAGATGAGCCCATTTGAAGCACTTTATGGAAGAAAGTGCAACACTCCAGTGAGCTGGGATAATCCAGCTGACAGAGAAGTAGTTGGGCCAGAGTTACTCAAGGAGATGGAGGACAAAATGATAAAAATTAAACAGAATTTGAAAGCTTCCCAAGACAGGCGAAAAAGTTATGTTGATAAGAATAGAAACCACCGAGAATTGAAAGTGGGTGATCATGTTTTCCTGAAAGTGAAAACTAACAGGAGTTCCCTAAAGCTGGGAAGTTGCACCAAGTTGGCAGCAAGATTTTGTGGGCCATTTGAAATCCTGGAAAGGATTGGGATAGTTGCATACATGCTTGCATTACCTACATCTATGACTGTACATAATGTGTTTCATGTTTCATTGCTTAAGAAATATATACCTAATTCTAATCATGTTATCGACTGGAATGTGATTCAGGTGGAACCAAAAGGTGTCTTGCAAGTGCACCCTGTGTGCATACTGGACAAGAAAAACAAACATCTCTGGAATCAAGCCATAGATCTTGTAAAGGTCCAATGGACCTGGTACGGTCCTGAGGACGTGACATGGGAGCATGAAAATGTTATGTGGGTAGAGTACCTGCATCTTTTTGAAATTTTTTGAAAATCTTGCAGATGTTGTGTAAAGTTGCACTAAGGACAGTGCAGAAATAAGGGGAGGGGGATTGTAATGACTCCAAGGCCGAGCCCAGTTGTAAATCTTATTTATGAAATGAGTAGTAAAAAAAATTTATAGGCTGGTGAGCCAAGTTTATATAAACTGGTGGGCTTATGTGATTGTTAGGCCAGAGAGACTGAGTGTTGAAGGCCAAGAGCCTGATGTTTTACATGTATCATTGCATAACATTAATAAAATATAAACATCACCACGTGCAGACTGACCACGATGAATGAGTGATGGGGGACTAAGATTCCACAGGGTGGGCAAGGGATTAGGGGCTGGAAGGTGGGAAAAGGGGGCTAAGTGTGGAGCTTAAGGGCTTAAGCTTTAGGAATAATATTTTAATATTATTCCAAAAAGACATGTGAATAATATGTTTTTATCCTAAATTCTTTTGGAATGATATGTGACTTCCAAATGGTGGGAGGAACGCGCGCTGATGGAAGCATCCAGCTTCACGGGTGACAAGTGTCAATCCAATCCCATGCAAATAAAACAGTTGAGATGAGCCATGGTGGGGGTTCCTCCTCCATTCTACCCGACCGTCTGAGTGTGAACCGGTCCGACCTCTGCAAGAGACCTCATGCATCTTCTGAACTGTACATTCCCTAAACCAGAAGCCTGTGTTGATTTTGGGAAAAAGGTATGTGTTTGTTCTGGAAATTCGGTACACCCCTTCTCTATTCTAAACTGTGGAGTCTAAATTGACCCCTGTGGGGACAATTCATCACGCATCCTTGAGAATCCAGAGTGTGAGTATATCCCATGTTTTGAAATTGAGAAAATGGAAGTGTCCCATCCCTGCTAAGCCTGGTTATGTTGTTGCACCTGTCTATAGCTTCCCTGGGGTGTTCGTATCTGGATTCCCATTGATTGTGGTGGATGTGTAGTGTTTGATCCTATGTAGCTTGTTGGCCAGTTTGTACAACACTCTCTCCAGGTGAGAGAGGTGGTTGAATTTGGAAGAACAGGTTGTTGGGCCTGTGAGCGACTCTCTCTGGGTGAGAGAGTGCACAGAGGAAGGAGAGAACTCCTAGAAGAAACCCTGTAGCTGCCATAGATCTTGGAGACTTCTGATCCAGTCTGTTGTTGAAACCCAAGGCAAGGGAGGTTAGCAGCAGAAGGACTGTCTAGGTGATAGAGAAGGTGTATACTCCTAGGGTGGAGCAGGCATGTGGGGAAGGAGAGTCTGTCAACAGTGAGTATGAGTGGTTCCTGGAAGAGAATTCCTTCCTTGTGACTGTGTGTTTACCCTATAACCTCAGCCTAGCCTAGGATTCCTTGCCTTGGGGGTGGAGCTTAGTCCCAGCTTGGGGGTGACCCACTACTGAGCTTGATGAGTAGTGTGGTCTAAGTATGGGAGGTTGGTGGAAGGCCTGCACCTAATTGGTGAAATTACCACCATTTCAAGATAAGTACCAGATGGTGTTTTAATTACTTTTTTGCATGTATGTGTATTTATATTTATCATGTATTCTGCTGTGCATACGAATTAATGTTAAAGCCATTAATTATTTATAATAGTAGTAATTCTTATGGTTACTCTGAGTTTAAATGTGTTTCATTTGCTTAAATGCATGTCTTATATATAGAATTAAGTATGAGATTGTTATTCCGGGAAGTAGCGTCTGTCTGGCCCGGAATGGCGGCGTTACAATATTTTTTTTGGGGATTTCACTCTATATTGCATGATAAGAGTATGTGAATCCTAAGCTAGTTTAAATAGTAATGACTATTAGTAGTGAAGACATCTTTGGCTAGGATACTTTATGGGCATATGATGTTTTTGAGAACCATTATGGAGAAGTTGTTCATCATTTGGATTTAGACCTGTGTGACACTTACCCCATTATGTCTTTTCCTCCATCCTATGAAATATCGTAATGCTTGATGCAGCTTTAGTCTGGTTATCATATGGTATTTCGTATTATTAAGTACTTTAATGATGTCTGTAATTTGTTGTTCCATACTACATCTGTGAATGATCTGCCATTTAATTATTGTTGATTTATGCTAGATATTGAATGATGGATTATATGAATGCTTTGTATTGAGTTTCCTCTATTTATAAGTATTCACTATTATAAGATCAACAGATCTATACATTTATCATTATAACATTATATTCTCTCTCCAATGCATCTTTGAGTTTATTTAGGGAGTATTATCTTTGTTCTGTTATAGGTTTCCCTCATATGCAGTACCGTCAAAAGTCTTGAAATTGCACAGGAAGATAAATTCAATTTAGTCAATGGTATTTCCAAACAGAGCCTTACCAAACAAACTCTAGATATAGAAATGCTATCATAATTTCTTTTTAGTTCACTATTCATCATCATAACTGTAACACCCTGTTTCCCCCAGCTTGTAAATATAACTGGACTGGCCAAGAACTATGGCAAACTCATAAATATTAATATGTGATGTAAAGGGACCTTGAGGAAAAGGTCCATGAATGTGAATGACATTTTGAATTTATTGCAGGACTGTCGAGAGGGGATGTGCAAAAAAGAGACCATGATGGTGGTGGAAGGCACCTGAAAAGGTGGCATTAACTTTCACCCTGAATTAATACCGTATTTGGACTCCACTATCCCAGAGAACCAAAAGCGGCTCGCTGGCCCCCAAATTTAATGTCTCGCATGCTGGTAGGTGGGCGGCTTGATGAGGGATGGGATGGTGAACCACCCATCCGTAGAGCCACCAAGCCTAATCGGTGCAAGGGTAATCGTTCCACACGCAACCTCGTGAGAGGATAAGGCGTATGGCAGAAGCGATTGTGGGAGCAGACGGGAGGGTAACTCTGGCATTACGCAGAGTGAGTGATAGCAGAGAGGAAGGATTGCAACCTTCGCTCCTGGTCACTGGTAGACAGAGAGACATAGTCTCAGAGCATCGTGGTCTCAGCTCGGGGGTGGCTAGTGGTAAATCCGTTGGGAGTCACTACACCTATGGTTGGGTGGAAACGAGCACCCCTCTCGGCAGTTGCACCCACTTCTGAAGTTATTTATGATAAGTGTTTTGTTCATATTGCATCTTGAAATTCATATGCTGACATATATGCTCCTAAACTGTGAAATGGTGAAGAATTACAGTATAAGAATGTCTGTGTAGTGTTTTGATAAGTAATGTTAGATATATGCTTATAACAGAAAGACCACGCATGGATTATGTTGATAAATGAATTGAATTAGGTAAGAGTCGAGCTAATTTAGGCTTCCAGCCCATTCTCGGGAAGCTGTTTACCCTTATCTGCCTTCGGAAATGCCTCGGTATCGATCTCTTCATAGAGATTTCCTCCTTAGAAAGGTTCACCAAGAACCCAGAAAAAAGACTTGAACGCGCAAGTCTTATTAACCCTGTACAAGGAGGAATGATCCTCTCAAGGTCAATGTGACTATCTCTCCATATCAATCTCTCCCATCAATAGACATCAATCACATCAATGTGATTATCTCTCCCCCTTTGACATCAATGGAAAAGGGCCATTCTCCTCTTGGGGCTGCTCCCCTTATCTGAATTCCTTTGAT
>ML777527.1:882922-916419 GCA_009831015.1 Picea engelmannii | reverse complement strand
CATCTCTAGATTGAGAATAAATTTCTTATCAGGGTCCATTCCACACTCTACAATTACTTGTCTTAAGGACTTCTTTTCTCACAATTGCTTTTCATATGTTTCAACTTTATATCTTTTATACCTACATGATAATTACCAACTTTTGCCTCTCCCCCTTTTGGGTGCATCACTAACACTTTTAAAATTCATTTCTCTTACTACGAAAGAAGTTCAGTAGTGGGATGAACATTCCCATTGTTTATAATTCAACTTGTAAATTGGTTTCTACTAAGTAACAGGTAAATTTCACTTTAAGTGAACATTATAAATGTTACGCCAAGAATGCATTTCTTCTTGCAAAATTTTGTATTTAAATGCAATGCCACATTCACACAGAGTGTTGGAAGATAGTAATTATTTTAGTCATTTGCACCTATTGCCATAATCCCTCAGTAAAAAAATAAATTAAATTTGACTTAACAATCAATGCATAACTAAGCACAAGTTGGGCCAATATCATGTTAACTGTTAACAATTCGTCTAAATACCATATCACAAATCATGATGTAATACGACATATCATTGCAATATTTTCATTATCATTCTACTCAAGTTGCATATTTGCAACATAGACCCTCTTAATACCATGTGTAAGGTCTTCTTATGGCATCCCTTAGGATTTTCATTATACTACTACTACTACTCCATAACATTTTCTCTATAGTTCACTAAAGTTCCTTATATTATATCATTAAATCGCCTAACATTTGTGTTATTTCCATTGCATAATTGCTTTAATCAACCGCTCTTGACCCAACATCCTTAGTCATTACAAACACAAGCACTATTTTTATTTATATTATATTCATCCCTTAACATGTGTTGATCTTATTTATTATGCACTTTATTATTTAATCTTACTTATAACATATCCTTGCACTTGTCCATATACTTCTATCTATTTATATTCGCTTATTATTTTACTTTATTTTCTTACTCAACATATTGTACATCACTCTCTTCATCCTTTGAATCTATTACTCTAATCATTGAATACACAATTTTGTCTACTCCCTTTCTTACTATGTACTTTATCTTCTTATCAACACTTGTTTATTACTTCCTCTTTTTTTTTTGTTAACTTTTATACCATCACCATCCTACTCTATACACTCCCATGTGTACCAAGTATAAATCCCTTATATTTATTCTACTTCATATTCACACTCATTTATATATCTAATCCACTACCATACATTATTTAATGTAACCTCTAAATACATTATATATAGTACTTTATCCTTACATTTTCATTATATTATCACCCACCTCATGCACATTTATACATTACCGCCCCACACACAATTATCCATTAATTATCCTAATATTACTATTGTATGTTATAATTCATTATACCCTCTCTTTATAATTGACTTATTATATATATATGGCATATCTTAATAATGTTATTGATTTTTTACAAGGTATACTTGAACTCCACTACTTTAGTACAATTAAGTCAACTCAACAATTAAACATAAATTGACTTATCTCAATATTGGAAGATAAAAAGTGATCAATACTTTTCTTATCACTTATTTAAACTCAAGTTCTAGATTCACCACATAGGGACACCTATAATATCCAAATTATCTTTTCCTACAATATAAATCTTATAAATCTTATATTTATTCCTTATTATCATACCCTTTTCTTACCTTACTAAATCATTATCCTTTTTATAGTATTCTAACATCATCATTCATTACTTTTGTTTTTTTTTTCATTACTTGTTTCCCATATCAACATTATTATATATAAATTTTATATGCATATTTTATTTCTACATCTCTATATCTCTATTTGTATTATGCTAGATATCAATTTAACCTTTAACATTTTCATCATGTATTTTATTAGCATTATCCTTAACCACTTCTTATATTATTCTCATTTAACCACTTACATATAGGAACCATTGTACACGAATATTTTTATCTCACTTATTTATTTATTTTTAAGTATACTATAATTTGACAATTAGAAATTATGATTAATTACACTCTTACATTAATGAACAATGTTGTAAAAATGATTAAAAAAAGAATTTCTCCCTTTTTTTTAAACCATTAATACCAAATGTACAACATTTTGATTTTAGCTCATTATTATATACATATATACTAAAACATTAATCAATACATAACCTTATTTATTAATTCTAAATATAAATAATATTTGACTTTTCAATATTATATTATAGTGAACTTTTAAATACAATAAAAAAAATATTATAATAAAAAAAATAAAACAAAAACATTTAACCCAATTATAAACGAATTGCATACATTTCTAAACCAATACCAACGTGTGTTCCTCTCCTCGCTCCATGGCTAACCGATGAAGGGTGTGGCCATGGATTCCACGCAAATCTTTCTCAATATACACTTGATTTTGATAAAAAAAAATATGTTGAGTTTCATTCTGTTTGTTGAGTTTTGACTGATTCTAACCGAGTTTTGATAGAGTGTAACCGAATTTTGATAGAATCCATTGGAGTTCGACAATCTGGCAGAGTTAGTTGAGTTATGTTATATTATTTGATTCATATGATTTTAATAATTTTATCGTGTATCCTTTATACTTATCCAAATAAGTGAGTACCTTGAAGTCAGCCACCACATTTATTGCTTATTAACTTTTAGGATAATAAAATCTGGCAAATATGAAATTGTAACTCCACCACGTCTCTTCATTTCATGTCGTAAGATTTCCTTCACCTCGGCTGGCTCCACCTAGCACATCCAAAACCTGTCACCTCGACTTACTCCACCTACCTCATCCAAAATCTTGACAAGTTCTCCCTCATTATGAGTGGCCTTAATTTCAAATTTTCTATGTCCTCTCTTGTGTAAATAAATCCACTTCTTATATTGACGGGGCTCTGTATCAACGTACTAAATGTATTTGCACAATATTTATTAATGTGAAACCTTAGTACAATGGTCATAATTAAGTGGGGGATGTACCTTAGAATCCCTAAAGATTTTGTTATGGCAGGCCAATTATTGTCTTCCACATGTTTCTACAGTTGTTGGATGTAGTTAGTAGCTACATAGGGATCGTCCCACCTAGCATCAGAGTAGCTTTCTTAGATCGATGAACTGCTACAAGTCTTGGTCACATTGATTTGGTCAGGGGTCGATGCTTCGGTGGTGGTGGTGGTGGACGCTTTGGTGGAGGTGGAGGTGGCTACAATGCCAATGGACAAGATCGCCTTCCCCATCAATAGTTCGAAGACACCATTAACTTCACAGGCACATGCAACTGGGATACCCCTAAAGCGTCACTGCTAAAGAAACTAAAAGTGTGGAGCCTAAACATAAAAAAAAACTAGAAGAAGAGGTTACACCAGGGCTTTCTTCTGAAAAATAAAGAGAACAAAGAAGAGGAGGGCAATGAGATGAACCTTGATGAGTATGAGAAACTAATGAATGAGAAAAGGAAAACATTGGAAGCAAAAAAAAAATGAGGAAAGAAAGGTTAATCTGGACAGGGATTTCGAGAAAATGCAACTTGTTGATAACAAATAAATAAATAAATCATGATGGTACTAGTGCTAATTGCAACAACATGGATCTGAGGCTTCTTATAAACAAGAAAACTAGACAAGTCCTCTATGTGGAGGAGGGTAAGGATTTCTTGGATCTCCTCTTGGATTTTCTTCTGCTGCTGATTGGTGCCATCATTCTACTTCTACAAGAACATGGCATGACGTCCTCCAAGTTAGTGGGAAGCATCAGTAACATGTACGACAACGTCTGCAAGTTGAATGCGACCTATATGACTACTAATAAATCCATTTTGCTGGAACCACGCCAAGAATCCAGCCCCTTCAATGTCTTGCCACTACTTCAAAATTCTACAACTCCTCACAAATACTATTCATGCCCCATCATTAGCAACAGTTACACAAAGCACCAAATTAGTACTATACTAGACCAAAAATTCACCTATGGCCAAGAAATAAAGACTAAATTGGTGTTAGTTAATCATTTCTCATCCCCTTCTTCCATTTATAATCGTGGTTACATTTATAATCACCGATGATTTGAATATCCTTCCAATTTCTACCATTATAGGTATTACTCTCTTGAATCGACTACATGTGAAAGACCTAAGTGAATTGAAGGAAACAACCAATTCAGTCAGCCCTCAGAAGGTTCTGGAGTTGTTGGGGGCATCTATGGCTTCAAAGACCCCTTTAAACAATGTTTTTCTCCCTGAAATTAGAATCCACCTCTCAAGTCAAGTAGGGGTTGGGTCGGTGACTCATTTTTCGGAAGTTAGGGTTTGATTGAGTAAATTCTATTCTGAAACACGTTGAGTTCGATGGTTGTTCACACTAACACTAACACATTGGTCTCTTATTGCTATTCAATATATCATTTTCTTAGAGGAGTTATGATCCTAGATTCTGTTGTAGCCATGAAACTGCTGGAAGTGGCACTGAAGCGAGCTTCAAAAATTTGTGAGATCGCAAAAGTAAGATTGTAGAATGAGGAGTCCCATTTTTGTGGCCAATTAGATCTCACAGGAGTTACGTTTCTGTGTTGTTTTTTTTTACCCTCTCTTTCGTAGGAATTATAAATAGTGTTTCAATTTATATTGTTTTCACTTCACTGGAACAAGCAAATACAAGGAATGAAGAAGCAAAATAACATGACTACATTTATTTCACATTTGGGTTTAAGCATAAGAAACATCAGTCATGCTTACCATGGCCAGTGGTTAAGGCTTCCCTCATGGTGAAGAAGTGCAGGTGGAATGGGCATTTGGGTTTCATCAAAGTACAACTATCAGGCATATGCAGTAGTAGTTCTACTTATGATGGCCAACGGTTAAGGCTTCTTCCCTCAAGGTGAAGAAGGTGGAATGGGAATTTGGGTTTCAACAGAATATAGTTGTCTTCAGGTACAAGGTGTAAGCTATCGTGCACCTCACACCCAACATAATCTTTTAAATCAAGTTACCTTTTCTCTTCCAGAAAGAAAAGGTACACATAATGCTTAGGATTGGTCTATGGACACAGTGGTAGTGGGAAGAAAACTTTGTTGCAGGTTCTTGGTGGCTTAGAAAAACCAATAGAGGGGTCAATCTATATACAAAATACTGGCCTAGATAGACAACTAAATCAATCTCCAGAAACATTATCGACTTCAAAGGTTATTTTTGGTTGATACTGTGTTGGAAGAAATCACTTTTGGATGGTCAAGGCAATTGGAAGATTAGCTCTTAAGGAAATGACTATTGATGAGGCTTGAGTCAGCTATTCGTGTTGTATGGAACCTTTGTTAAATTCTTTTTTTCTTGTTTGTATCTCATTTGAATCTTTGTCATCTCCTTGCTTTTTATTGGTACATTATTTGTGTATCGAATAGGGCTATTCACATGATAGTTATGAAGGTTACTTATTTGAATTGTTGAAATATAACTGAATAGCTACTTTCCACATACTACTCACATAACTAGATAGATTCTATTGATCAATGTGTAATAGGTTGGGTTGAGTGGGATCTCCTTAGATTTTAATCCACTCTCTTTAAGTGATGGTTTCAAGCGTCGTCTTGCACTGGCAGTTCAGCTCGTATGCATGCTCGACATATTGTTGTTAGATGAGCCTCTTGCAGATCTTGGTAGTGCCCTTAACCTTCTTACTATTATTTGATTTTGAAATATATTGAGAATACCTGTAATTTTGTGCTCTATGAGTTGTTTTAAAGTTTGAAAGTAGCATTGTTTTATAATTAGAAGAAGCATACAATGCATGTTGGATTATGAGCAAATCTTTCTCTCCCTCTCTTTGTTCACTCAGAGAATCATGGGAGTTGTGTTTCATATGGTGGAAAATTAGTAGTTTTTCTTTTTTTCTACATAACAAAATTCTAGTCTGGCAATATTTTCCTGAAGATTTCAAAAATCTTTAATACCACATAAAATTAGTAGTTCACCAAAATGTTATAAAAACAAATTTCTGGATTTGCGTAGAAGTAAAACAACAAATAAAACAAGAGGGAGAACCTCCTCACTATAACATCCCAAATTGGCATAAAGACAAAATTGTACTGTGGGTGGTCAAGCCTAGGTTTCAGTATTGAAACCATGCTCTGATACCATGTGTAAGGTCTATCCAAACAGATCCTTAAAAAACAAAATGTAGATATAGAAATGCTATCATAATTTCTTTTTAGTTCACTATTCAGCATAATAACAATTCATTGTTCAACAGAATTTAAAAATGAGCAGCATGATAATGAATAACAAGTTCAACATAATAAAAATGAACAATATAACAATAATGAACACAACTTAATAATGATGATAAATACCTCAAACTGATGTTGTTCTGAAGCTCTTCCCAAAACTGATTAACCTCCCAGCCAGCTAGGAACAACCTATCTTGCTCCCTAGCCCCAGGATTCCTTACGGTTTTCTAGGCCCCAAACCCAAAATTCCTAGCAACAGGTGCCCACTGTGAAAGTCCTCGAGTCTGTAAGCACAAAACAATTGCAAAATAGATACACGGTCCCCATTGCCTCCTCCCTTCTCCTTTCCCTTAGAAATTCTCAAACCAAAATAAAAATGAGATCCTCTTCCAAGTGCTCCCCTCCTCTCTTATCCTCCTCTCTCAAGTTCCCCTCATTAATCCCCCAACAACTTTATCCTCCCATTAATTCCCCAACAACCTTATCCTCCCATTAATTCCCAAACAACCTTATCGCCCCATTAACTACTTCACCCACTTTTAATAATAGAATAGCAAAAGACTCATTTACTATATTTTAATAATTAATTAAATTCAAATTTAAAAATTAGGATAAAATTAATCAATTTGGGTTGTTACAGTCAATTAGTTATAGGTTAGTTTACATGTTATTTATTTAAAATATTTTGTTAATGAAATAAGAACAACATGAATTATCTTTTGATTGTTCACTTATTCTTATTTTAGTTCTATTTGATTAGCATTAGTTAGTTTTAGATCTTTAGATATTCAAAAGAAAACGGAAAAATGTATGTGCTTTCTTTATCTCTTCTATAAACACTTTAAAAAAACATTTGTTTCGAAAGATGCCAAACAAATCTTCTACAAATTGTACTTAAACTGTTTATAATCATATGCACATATTCGTGTTTCCATTTGAACATTTGTAATTATTATATTATTAAGTATCATATCTTTATAGATTAGTTTCTTTTCTTTTATTATTTTTTAAGATTTTAGCTGGCCAACGGAGCCATTAAACCCGTCAGGTAATTTCATTCCAAACAACTTGGGTTATTTAGACAACCTCGGTCCAGATTTGACCTTCTAGTTGATGGTGTGTCATTTACGCTCGTCGGCAAAGACCCAAACTGCAGATCCCAGCACCAATTGAAATGTGAGGAATCCAACCCTCAATTACAAGATTGAGCTTGTAGGCAGAAGACAATATGTCCAACCTGTACCAATAACCTATCACAATATGTACCAATCACGATGTAATATAAACCATGTACATCAATAACTCACACAACCTGTACCATCACAAGTGCATCAACTATGCACAACATAACATGTCACATCATCATGTCTTCTCTATCAAATCAAATCTGATCTCATGGATCTCATGCTCATGATCACAATAGAAATACACAACATGAATATCATATGCCAAATACCAACTGTATCCCTCAACAAATCTAATATATGTAGCAATACTAGTCAACCAATACCATCTCAATAGCTAAACCCTAACTCACAAAACATACCTCAAACAAGATGTGTCATATCTCTCATAAATAGACTCCAACCATGCATTAAAGATTATGTCAATATAACCAGCTATGAACTAGTACTAAATGTTAGTAGATCTTCCTCAGATCAACTCTACAACAAGCTCTAAACTTCCAAGAGGCCATCATGCAAATTTACAAGCCAAACCCTCAACCAGATTCATAGATTCAGCCATACATTTTTCTTCTTGTAGCTGTGGATCTATTATAGATTTGTTTCTCTAGCCATGTTTTTGTTTCCATGATTTTTTTCCGCGGTTTCACTTTCGTGATTATGTTGTCATGGCTCTACTTCCATGATTTTGCTGCCACGATTTTTCTATCAGGAATTTTCTGTCGAGAATTTGATCTATCAATAATACCTACCCAAATAAACTTTCACAAATGGATATTCAATTACATTCAAAAATCATTTTCATAAGGGATGTTTTCTTTGTTATTTATACTCTCCAAGTAGCATTCTCTAGGGGTTATCTTCTAACCAACTTCCTTCTTTTAGGGATGACCAACTTCTAACCACTTTGTCCACTTACAACCACTTTATCCACAAATGTAATCTCACCACTTCTAGTTGCAACTAATTTATTTTTAATTATTTTCTTTTTGCAACAACTTAACCCATGATTAACTCCTAGTTGTAACCAATTTGACTAGTAAACTTCTTCTAGTCGATTCTAGAATAAATCGACTTCTTTGACCTTCTAGTGGCTTCTAGATAAGTCATGAGGATTCTCCAACTTCACTAAGCCATATCTCCTCAACCATGAGGAACTACGTGACATACCACATATCGTCGAAAATGGCAGGACATGTACTATCCATCTAGAATAGTATCACCTACAAATTCTTTGATCTTCATTACACTATTCCTCAACAAAACTTGGGTTCCTTAACCACACTACTTGGATTACTCAACCACTTAACCACATGTTGTCATTTCTCACATGTTCTCATTTCCCAAATGCCTGGCCCAACCCAAGAAATGTACCCCTTCTCTTTTGAATAGTCCTTTAGCTATCCCACTTCCCTTTTGGTGCTTTGGTAATAGGCCAGACATAAATTATCATATCCCTGTAGTTATTTCCATGTAATGAAGATCAGGAAAAATCGCAGTTCTGCTTCCACGATTTTTCTACTAGGAATTTTCTGTCGGGAATTTGATCTATCAATAATACCTACCCAAATAAACTTTCACAAATGGATATTTAATTACATTCAAAAATAATTTTCATAAGAGACATTTTATCTGTTATTTATACTCTCCAAGTAGCTTTCTCTAGGGGTTATCTTCTAACCAACTTCCTTCTTTTAGGGTTGACAAACGTCTAACCACTTTGTCCACTTACAACCACTTTATCCACAAATAGTAATCTCACCACTTCTAGTTGCAACTAATTTATTTTTAATTATTTTCTTTCTTCAACAACTTAGCCCATGATTAACTCCTAATTGCAACCACTTTGACTAGAAAACTTCTTCTAGGAGATTCTAGATTAAATTGACTTATTTGACCTTCTAGGGGCTTCTAGATAACTCATGAGGGTTCTCCAACTTCACTAAGTCATATCTCCTCAACCATGAGGAACTACGTGACATACCACATATCGTCGAAAATGGCAGGACATGTACTATCCATCTGGAATAATATCACCTACAAATTCATTGATCTTCATAACACTATTCCTCAACCAAACTTGGGTTCCTTAACCACACTACTTGGATTACTCAACCACTTAACCACATGTTGTCATTTCTCACATGTTCTCATTTCCCACATGCTTGGCCCAGCCCAGAGAGTCTACCCCTTCTCTTTTGAACAGTCCTTTAGCTATCCCACTTCCCTTTTGGTGCTTCAACAATAGGCCAGACATAAATGATCACATCCTTGTAGTTATTTCCCAATGCACCCACAACCAATTCTCAACATTTCTCCCACCTGGAGAGAATTCTCAAGGGCCTACCAACTCACTTCTTCAATGCACATGGTGCTGAAAATCCACTTCTTCAACTTAAATGACCTCAGTTTACTGGTTACCAATATATCCTAGATATTCCAGAGTATAGGTACGACTATCACTGGTAGTCTACGTATGGTAGGAATTAATGAGAGAATAATGAAAATCCCCCAAAATGGACTAAGTTCCTCCAATATATTTACATGTTCCCAGCTTGCCACTTGTCAAGATGGGAGTTGCATGAGCCCCACTTGATTATATGTTTCTCCACTTTCATAACTTAGGATGAAATACCTCGTAACTTAAACTTTAGGAAATATTAATATAATATTCCCCTAAGCTTAAGCTCCCTTCGCTTAGCACCCCTTCGCTCTAGTGGATTTCTATCCCCCCATACTCTTTTGTCTGAATTGGTCTATAGTAGCGATGCATTTTATTTATAATATGAGTGATCACATATTACAAAGATAGGCTCGTTTCCATTTTAGCATCTGGGCTCTTCGGCCTACATAATCACAAGGCACTCTGGCCCAAAATATCTTGGCTCACCAGTTTATAAAGCATATGTACATTTACAAATTGGGTTTCGTCCTAGGGGTATTACAAGGAATAACTAATGGAGTTATGTCTTAGTGTGGTCATAGTGAGCTGCAAATAATTGAGTAGTTATAATGCTAGCATATTATCTATTAAAAGGACATTATCCATCGTTGTACATAGTTGATTGAGTTGAGAGATAGTTTTTATTTCCCTTTTCTTCATGGATACTTCTCTTTGGAAGGTTTTACCTTGTAAAATATCATGTATTTTATGAGTTTGATTCTCTTCTATGATCTCGTGACCATTTTTTATTTCAAAAATTCACCCCATCTGACACACTTTTGACCTCATGCCAAGTGAATCTTTGCTCGATGCTCTGACATACAACCTAGCTACAATCAAGAGTGTTGAAATAAAGAGGAAACTTCACCATCTAGTAGTTGAAGGTCATGTACAACACACAAAATCTCACTATGTCTTACTGATGTTTAATATTCGCAAGAATAACAAAAATGAATGGATACTCATCACATATTATGAAACACTCAATAATATCCTTTTCAAGAATTATAATCGTTTACCTCATATCTAGGACCTACTTGATCAGCTTGTAAGTGCCCTGCATTTTTCAAAAATGGATCTTATTGGAAATTATTGCCATCTTTGGATGGACACTTGGAAAACAATATTTAAGAGAAATTTTAGCATATATGAATCATTAGGCATGTCATTCTTCCTCACCAACACCCCTGCTACCTTCATGCACATTATTAATTATATATTCCATCTATATCTTGGGCATTTTGTGGTCTAGTTCTATCTTGATGATATTTAATCTTCAATTATTCTAAGACAAACCATCTCTATCACCTCTACACATTTTTGGCTCTCCTCCAATGTTGAAAACTCCAGGTAAATTAGTAAAACTATTTATTTTGACAAACTTGCATTAAATATTTGGGTTTCATCATAAATCATTAGGGAATACCTATGAAACTTTGCAACATATTGTTGGCCCTTGACCAAGTGTTTAGGAAACCTTAGTCAGGTTTGGACTAGTTTTTGGACTTCGACACATTGTTCGAGGAAGGAGCACCCAGGCGGAGCTGAGATCGTGGATCTCACTTATTTTCCGGGCTATGTGGACCCAATAAGGGGTACTCTAGGGTTTTTTTAATGGGTTATGGGATGTCATCCCATGGAGTTTACCCATGATTAGACCTTATTGTAAAGGATTGTAAAAGTATAAATAAGTAAGAATGTATGGTAGAAGAGGGAAGTCTCCGTAGCTAAGTGAAAGTAGTTTTGAGTTGCTTTGTGTGACAAGATGTATATGTGTTAAGGCTCTATGCTCGATAGATAAGTTGGCTCTATGACTTGACCTAGTTTTGGAAGGAGGATCTGGTGCTCAGTGCACAGATCTCATGTTTGGTGTGAAGCTCGACTCTATGGCTCAGTGCACAAGAGCAAATGAATGTAAGATCTGGATGAATAATAAAGAATATGAAGCAGTTGGTGGATGTAGCCCCACACTGGGATGAACCAAATATATCTTGTGTCTTTGGTTTTCTTTGTGCTCTGTTGTTTATGTTATGAATCTGCTCAGTGCTTTGATTATTATGTATGATAGATAGATCTGTTGAAGCTTAGTGCTTTACTTGTGTTAAAGATAAATGAATGTTAGATCTAACTCAGTGTTATGTGCTAAGTGGTTGAAGTGCTTAATCTTTATTGTTACTTCACCGATCTATCTCTAGGTATGTTCTGCGATGTTAATAAAGCTAATAAAATAATGCATATCTCCCTCTAAACGTTACTAGAATACTCTGTGAAGTGTTGTTATCACATATATGTGTCCTAGCTTGGTTACAGACACATGTGTCTTGTAACCCCCCCTACTTCTACCTCGGGTGAGACTTCACCTGCTTTGCAGGTGTTGCCAAAAGGGTCGGTAGTTAGGGTTTTGTTGGTGCGTTGTTGAGTGTTGAACCCTGGGTCTGCTCCTGTGCCAACAAATGGTTCTATTACCAAGACCTGAAACTGTGATTGTTGGGAACTAAAGTAAAGAAAATATGATCTTTGTGCGTAGATATGTTGTTGAAGTGCGCATTACTCTACTTGACTTGTGAAGCTCTGTGCTAATAAATAAATCTGATCTAAAGAAAAGAGGTAAGATCTTAAAAGAGTTAAAGATTTGTGCTTTGATAAGACTAAGATAAGTGAAATGTTTTGTTTCAAAAGAATGAATTTAAGTATGTTTAATAGATTATGTCCTAGTCTGAAGGCTAGGGCACAGTTGGAAGAAAGATTTGATCTAAGTAAAGTTAATAGAAATGAAGAAATATATGTTATTCCTATGCATAGAAAGAATTTTTGGACTAATAAGTGGATGCGGGAACCTAGAAAGATTTTTTGTAGATTGCAGGTCCAACACTGTGATCCTAGTGTGCAGTACAGAATAGCTTGGGGAATGTTTAAAAGAAAAAGAGGATTAACTTTGTGTTATAATTGCAGAAGACCGAGACATGTTACTAAGGAATGCCCTGGCACAGGTCGTATTTTCCTTTGTTGTAAGATTGTTGGTCATGAGGTTGAGGATTGTCCAAGGATGATTGCTAAAGTTGAATGAATGAACATCAGACAAGAAAAATATAAGGGAAGTCAAGAGAGTAAGGAAATGTTAGAGAATCATAAATTGAAAGAATCGTAGAAAGATCATACTACGTTATTACAATTGAAAGAAATGATGGATGTTCACAAAGATGTCAGTTTACCAGAGATCCTGAAAGTAAAACAATGCATAAGTACAAGAATAGAAGACTTCGACATAGACTATGTCTTGGATGAGGAAACACAAGTAAATATTATGACAGAAGACACTTGGAAAATTTTGGGAAAGCCTACTATGGTACCTTCAGTGGGAAGGATAGGCTTATTTAAGGGAAAGATGATAACCTTATGTGGAAGAGTTACTAATGTACCTATTATTGTTCATGGAACATCGACCAAAGAGGAATTTGAAGTCATTAATTTTATTGGGGACAACGCCCCTTTCCCGCATTTATTAGGTAAACCTTGGATTGAGAAGGATCAAATCATAAGGAAAGCAGAGGAAGAAGCTACAAAAAAGAAAAAGAAAGAAGTAAGGGATTTCATAGCCAGAAAAATAGACTGACTAATAGAAGAATGAGAGGATAAGTCGAAGCAACAGAACGAAGTAACAACGTTGGAGGAATAGAAAGCAAAAGAATTAGCTATCGAGGTTGAAAGAATGAAAAAATATTCGAAGGACCTATCTATGCAAGAAAGAAGAATACCCACCGAGGAAGTATTAAGAGAAGGGATATTAACTTCAGACCCTTTGAGTGCACATCAACAGTGCGAAGTCACTACGTTAGGGGAAGATAAGAATAAGAATGGAAAGAGGATTCCAGAAACAGTTAGGGAGACTCAGATCACAAGAAAGGAGGTAAGGAAACTCAATAAAAATAAATCTAAGTTGGAAAATATGTAAGAAGCTATAGAGACCAAATGGAAGACTGGAACCTTGCAGGAGGCAGGTCCATAGGATTTGAACCTAGCCGGAAGAGCAGGACCATGCAGAATGGGACTTCGTCCTGGAGAATCTATATGATAGTTAGAGGCACCCCGACCATTAGAACGACGCTCCAGAACAGTTAGAAAACGCATTTATGGTTTGATGGACCAATTTTGGGACATTGATATAGCACCATAATAGACAGATTCACATTGATGGAAGAATTACTGGACGTTGGAAGAATCTGTTACAAGGCCTTGCTTATTTAACTTGTTGGTCGCTACGTTGGGACCACTTTTTACTACCCGTGATTAACTGAGCTAACAAATAATTTCCTAAGTGTCAAGTTGTGTTATCTAAAGATAGACCTCGCCATTCATTGTTTACCCCTCATGTCCATTTTCCTACCCTGACCTATTTGTTTAAAAGTTAGAATGTCGGGCGAACCTAGTGAACTAGAGAAGTATGTCAAGGAGGTCCTCAAGAAGATAATGGCCTATAGACCATTATCTGAATGTGTCTAGGCATTGTCAACTAGGGGAATTCAAGCTTCCACTTCGACTAGACGTTGTTTTGGCCCTGTTAACCCCATCATTGAGCAGCAAAGTAGGCATCACGATGATCTGGCTAATGCGAAGCAGATCTCGTCGATCCTACTAGAGTATATCCCACCTTTGCTTGGTGTCGATAACTGTGACAACATCCCATGATATTATGAGTACACTCTATTCACTGCGTACATTGCAAAGGGAATACACATAGTCGGGAGTCAGTTAGGACATATCTCGCTGTTGAAGAACAACAACTTCAATCTAGGCGACAGGAAGAAATATGCTATGCTAGAACCCCACCGCTACTTGAAAAAAGCCTTGCCTCGTCTCCCAGCCATGGATTAAGGGATTGGCGCAGTCCACTGTGCTAAATGTGATGAAGATTCCCCATTTTTTCCATCACCAGGAGGTTAATGCTTGTGTTAAACTCCTCTTGTCGTTCTATCATGGCAGATACATGTGGCTCGACCGGAGGATTACTGTGAATCCGACGCTGATCCACCATATTACATGCTTAAGCATGAAGGGACCTGACCCTTAGCATTTTTATCTAGAGAAGGCCTCAGACCGCTCCCTGGTACAGTGCATCAAGGAAGCTTACGGTGAAGTAAAAAAAGGAAAGTGAGGTTACAAAGTATTCTCTATCCAAGATGGTGCGGTGCACCTCGCTTTCCAACTCATAGCTGGAAAGATCGTAAGGAAAACCCGCCCCACACTGGTCACCAGGTTCGTGGTGGACCTCACAGGAAAATGTGTGGAGGGCATGCAAATGAACTAGGCAAGTTACCTCGTCAATGAACTAGACAAATATTGTCCCGAAGCTCAGGATTTGGGATACGAATTCCACTTCAACTGGATGATCGTTTTGATCGCATTTGTCTCTTAGAAAATGCATGAAGGAGCCACCTTTCCAGAAATCAAACCATCAGAGTCCTTGGCCACTGGGTTTTCAACATTGTGGTACACCAACGACATGATGAAGTAGTGGCAGTCCAACATTGTGTTCCATGCATATTATCATTAATTGAAGGTTTCCATTGAGTCATTTCCACGCATGACACTACACACCCTTTACTAGTACAGACCAATAGCCAAGTTTCACACAGATCCACATTTCATCTATATCACTGCGTGTAGATATGAGAACAAGGAAGAGTTATAGTCGTATTACAAGCTAACAGATGACGACATGGAGCAGATCACAAAGGAATAGCCGGAGTAATTCCTTGTACCCATCATTAATGTAGAACGCTCTGACACTGACACCATAGGAAGCCCCATGGTCACCAAAGTTGAGCATATCAGACAATCCAGTGGGATGAAGAAGAAGAAGAAGCAAGAAGAAGTTCAAGATATAGAGATCGATTAGGAGGACAACGCCTCTAAAGAAAATGTATCTGGATCACTAGGAGGAGGAGGAGAAGAAGCAAATGGACAAGAAGGAGGGGATGAGAAAGGAGGAGGCGAAGCTACACCGCTGGAAGATCCCCCCTACTGGAACAATCACACCATAGAAGAGGAATGTTTCTCCGTAGAAACCTTCAGCCAGGAAGAAGACGCACGCTAGTAAGCCCCAGTTAAAGGCCACACTCATGAAGGATGATATTAGTTTGGTCCACATAGCTATGGAGGATGCGTCCGAGGATATGTTGCATAGATATGGAGTGAAGAAGGAAGAGCTATATGGAAGGGTCAAGAAGGAACTGAAGGAAGTACAACAAGCTATTCGTTCGGTCCGTGCAGTACTTGTTGCGCCTTCCTCGTCATAGATTTCAAAATTGGGGGAAGAACCAGCCCAATTGAGAAGACTAGCAGATGTGACAGAAGCTCGACTTCAAAAAGTTCAGGAAGAGAAGGAGAAAGGTACATAAGCTTTAAAACAAGAGAAAGATGAAGACTTAGAGCAATTACAAGTAGCGCGCTACAGTGTAGTTGTGTACGAAAGTGAGAGAGAAGAGTTTAAGGCGATGCTCCAGGAGGAAAACGATCAACTACAGAGATAAAAGGATCAGTTGCTTGCAGAACAGGTCACAGTCAAATAAGTAGTGAGTAAAGCATACCATTATGTGCCAGGCTTGGAACAGGAGGAACAAGAGTCAATCGAGGCTCAAGTGGTGAAGCACGCTGAGACCATCTAGTAGCTTCAAGTGAGGATAATAGAGTTGGAGGTCCAAGCAGTACCAAGCACCTCACAGGAGGTGCGTGACCAGAGGGAGGTAGCCGCTAAGAACACACTAGGAAGGATAAGAGCCCTCACCTCGGAGTGCAAACAACTGAGTGATAGAAGCGCACAAACATATGAACGCCTCATCGAGTATCCAGAGCTAAAAAATCTGGAAGTGCAGTTACAGGAGGCACAACAGTAGGCATTCTCTGTGCAGAGGAAGATGAAGTTGCTCACTGCAATTGGAAGAATGAAAATATCCCAGGAGCAACATGCAGTACAACAACATATTACTGCCATTTAGGGAAGATTAATGGAAGTCACACAGAAGCTTCAACCTGTGTAGGACAAAGCCTGCAAGGTGTTTGAAGAGATTGATGGACAAGGCTCGCAATTGGACCAAGTGGTTGCAATAGTGGAACAATGCCTGGAAGGGCCCGTTACAAAGAAAATGATGCAGGAGCTCACTGAGTAGGAGGCTCAGGTGAAGCAACAAGTCGATGCATCTCGAGTTAATATCGAGAACTTCGAAGCAGCATTGACCAGAATTGAGTGACTTGGGACAAGTCACAGGAGAGTGTTGGGGGCATGTTGGCCCTCAACCAAGCTTTGAGGAAACCTTAGTCAGGTTTGGACCACCTTTTGTACTTCGACACATTGGTCGAGGAAGGAGCACCCAGGCGGAGCTGAGATGATGGATATCACTTATTTTGCGGTCTATGTGGACCCAATAAGGGGTCCTATAGGGTTTTTGTAATGGTTTATGGGATGTCAGCCCATGGGGTTTACCCATGATTAGGCCTTATTGTAAAGGCTTGTAAAAGTATAAATAAGTAAGAATGTATGGTAGAAGAGGGAAGTCTTGGTAACTAAGTGCAAGTCGTTTTGAGTTGCTTTGTGCAACAGGATGTATATGTGTTAAGGATTTGTTCTCTATAGAGAAGTTGGATCTGTGCCTTGACCTATTTTTGGAAGGAGGATCTACTGCTCAATGCGCATATCTCTTGTATGGTGCAAATCTCGGCTCTATGGCTTAGTGCACATGAGAAAATGAATGTAAGATATGAACGAATAATAAAGAAGACGAAGCATTTGGTGGACGTAGCCCCACAATGGGGTGAACCACGTATATCTTGTGTCTTTGGTTTGCTTTGTGTTGTGTTGTTTATGTTAGGAATCTGCTCAGTTCTTTGATTATTATGTATGATAGATAGATCTGTTGATGCTTAGTGCTTTACTTGTGTTAAAGATAAATGAATGTTAGATCTAACTTAGTGTTATGTTCTAAGTGGTTGAAGTGCTTAATCTTTATTGTTATTGTTTCGATCTATCTTTGGGTATGTTCTGCGATGTTAATAAAGCTAATAAACTAATGAATATCTCCTTCTAAGTGTTACTAGAATACGTTGTGAACTGTTGTTATCATAGATCTGTGTCCCAGCTTGGTTACAGACACATGCATCCTATAACCCCCCCTGCTTCTACCTTGCGTGAGACTTCGTCTGCTTTGCAGATGTTGCAAAAAGAGATGGTAGTTAGGGTTTTGTTGGTGCGTTGTTGAGTGTTGAACCCTGGGTCTACCCCTGTGCCAACACATATCTTCCCTCTTAAATTGGTTTTTCCCACTAACAACTATAGATCTAAAATGATTTCTTGACACTAAGAACTACTACTTCAAAATAATTTACCAATTCTCACAACAGACCCAACATTTAGTTATACTACCATTAGCTATGAGAATTTGAAAATTCGAATCTGGTCGAATAAAACAATTGACATCCTCGATGACCTTGCGATGAATAAAATTATGGGTACTACCACTATCAATCAACACTACTATTGATCATTTTTTGATGTATCCATTGATCTTTAATGTATTTGGAGAAGAAATACTAGCAAGGGCATGGAGAGAAATGACAGGCTCTTCTGGTTCCTCAAGAGGTGCAATGACTTATGAGAGGGGAAGAGTGGGTTGAGTATACTCTGGTTCGGGGGCCTCATCTGAAATTCAGTCTTTTGACCCATCAATATGGAAGAACTTTTTTCATGACATTTATGTCCTGTCACATATTTGTCATCCCAGTAATAACAAATCTCGTGTTTCCTACGTTCTTCCATTTCTGTTGGAGACATCTTTTGAACCTTCAAGGTTTGAGTGGGAGCAGTGGTAGCCCCTAGACAAGGATGGTTGGGGACTAAAGAATGAAGGGGTTGTTCCTGAATAATGGTCTCAATTTCCAATTCTAATTTGCATGCCTACAACCAAGTAATAGGATGATGCATGTAAACATGAGCACAGATTTCCTCCTTTAAGCCACTTATGAAACATTCAATATAGAATTCATTAGATAAGTCCTCAGTTCTTATAGCCAAATGTTCAAATGCTACAATAAAATCAGTGAGCAATCGTGGTTGTTTCAACTTGGTGAGCTGCCCCAAATAATGAGATTCCCTATCAAAACATGCACAAACAAGTTTAGTAAACATGTTCCAATTAGGATGTTTTGTATAACATTTCTTATTCCACTTCCACCATTTCCAACGTTCTTCATCTAAGTACATAACGCCTAATGCCTACATGGATTTTGGTCTCATCATCCTGAATATCATGGAAGGAGAAGTAGTGTCCCATTTGGGAGAACCACCCAGTTGGACCAGATCCATCAAATTTATGCATCTCCACTTTTGGAAGTTTATTCCAGGAGTTTGGAGAACCCCAAGGGGAGTGGGAATTATTAGTATTCTCATCATGAAAAGAATGAGGGGCTTCAGAGTGGTACTCTTGGTGCTTACCATTGTAAAGTAATCCAAGGTGTTGGTAAATGTCTTGAAAGTTTTTCATTATGGTATCCATGTCTTGAAATCACTTCTTCAACTTCCTAAGGTCCCCCGGGGTCTATTTGATCTTAGGGACATCGTCATATAGTTGTGTTACCTTAGTGTCCCACCCATCTGGTTTCAAAATGATAGGGATCACTGCGATCAGGGTGAAAAGAGGAATCCAATGGGATAGGTAAAAAACAAGGGGGTAAAGGGATCGGGTCCAAAAAAGATCTTAAAAATGACAGGTATCACTGCGATCTGATCTGAATAATTCTGCACTGTGAAAATGTCCAAATTCTTAACAGGAAGAAAGATGTAGAAATTTCCAAACCAGAATGTAGGAGGCTAGGTTGCATGACAATTGATCTTGTCTGTTCTTTTTTTGTACTGTTATTTTTTCGTTCTGTGTCTTTCCCAAGGGTTATGGTTTTTTTTAGGGTACTTATAAAAAAGGGTTTTTCTTGTGCTATAACTCTCCGATATACGTGCAAGGTGGATAGTAGTATTCGACCCAATATCTCAAGGCACAAACTAAGAAGGCTCGATCGTACTCTTAGTCGTACTACCCGATTACCCAGGTACTAGAGAGTATCCTCCTGAGTGTTATTCTTGGTGACACTATAACAGTTAGAAAATCGATCGGTTGAGCTAGGCGGGTTCCTGGAGGCCTAGGGAAAGTTTTTGATAGATGATGGATAATCATCACATATTATGAAACACTCAATAAGATCCTTCTCAAGAATTATAATCGTTTACCTCATATCGAGGACCTACTCGATCAACCTRTAAGTGCCCTRCATTTTTCAAAAATGGATCTTATTGGAAATTATTTCCATCTTTGGATGGAACCGYGTGACACYTGGAAAACAATMTTTAAGAGAAATTTTAGCATATGTGAATCATTAGGCATGTCATTCTTCCTCACCAACACCCCTGCTACCTTCATGCAAATTATTAATTATATATTCCATCTATATCTTGGGCATTTTGTGGYCTAGTTCTRTCTTGATGACCTTTAATTTTCAATTATTCTAAGAYAAACCATCTCTATCACCTCTACACATTTTTGGGTCTCCTCCAATGTTGAAAACTCCAGATAAATTAGTAAAACTATTTATTTTGACAATAAATATTTGGGTTCCATCATAAATCATTAGGGAATACTTATGAAACTTAGCAACATATCTTCCCTCTTAAATTGGCTTGTCCCACTAAAAACCATAAATCTCAAATGCTTTCTTGACACTATGAAATACTAGTTCAAATTAATTTACCAATTCTCACATATTTCTCGCCTATTGCATTGTCTCTCCAAGTAGAAATCATTCATATAGTCTATAATGGTAGATCAAGCATTTAATAAGATTAAAAATGCATTGTGTTCTAATATGTTGCTTTAACTTCTTGTTCTACAATAGCTATTTGAGATTGAGAAGGATTCCCTTTCATATTCAATTAATGTGGTCCTTAAATAGGGAGGGTCCAGTCCATTTCATATAATGTAGAGATTCTCTTAAACACTAATAATAAAATCAATATCTATGATAATGAATTACACATCTTGGTTAAGGATCTTAAACACTAGCAACACTACATTCTAGAAAAAAAGACAATCCTACATTAAAAAAATATCATCCATTTATTTTTATAAACATGTTAAGTAGTTTACCATACATGAATAATAACATGTTAAGTAGTTTACCATATCAATTTTCTTAATATTAAGTTTACCAAAACCAATATTACATTACTTTAAATGTAAAAGAAATGTTCTGAAGTACCTAGATGGCATATTTAAATCACATCAATCCGTTGGGGAATTTCTTTAATTCAACCAACGGAAAAAACAAATGACACAGCATTTGATACGGGGCATTTAAATTGTCCTCAATGTAAAATTATTTTAGGATTATACTTGACGAATATTAGGATAATCATTTATCTCACAGTAAAGAAATGTTCTAACCACCATTTAAAAAAACATTCTGAGTAGATAGATGTCATATTAAAACCACCATTTAAAAAATACATTGTAAGTAAATAGATGTCATATTAAAACCACATCATTAATTGATTAGAAGTCACAATTATTAAAAAAAGTGTAACAATAATAACTTTAAAAAAAAATATCTGAACGACTTTAAGTACACAGATCCTATTGGTATTAAAATCGCAGCATTCCATAGGGGAATTTCTTTATTTCAAATAATCAAACGAATGAAATAAAAAATAAATGTTTTAAAATCCCATCATTCCGTAGCGGAATTTCTTTATTTCAAAGAATCAAATAAATGAATTAATAATAAAGAAATGTTTTAATGTAGCGTTGGATATGAGAGCGTTCAAAATCGTCCATGTTAATTTTGAAGCTATAAATATTCAAATAAATTTACACTTTCGAATTAATTAAAATTGTAATTTATAATTATTGAAATCAAATTTTATATAGTTGGTTCTTTGACTATTTTTTTTTTGCATAGTTTTTATTAGTGGAACTATTATTATTAATTACCTAGGCATTTTTATTATTACATAAGCAAACAAGCATGCCACATTGCATTCTTTCTTAAATGTTTACACAGTGCGATGTTCTTGGACAGTCTTGGCAACCTTAAATGTTTATCTAACAGGTCTCACAGTCTTAAATGTTTACTTAATATGCGTGTTACAATACATTTTCCTCCTATTATTTTTATAGAATGTTGTCTACAGTGAATATGGGCAATATTGTTCTTCAACGACATTATTGGTTCATTGGTTGATGCTTGCTCGTTGATTCGGTGGATGCTTCTTATTGTTGTTTGATTCAACTTTGCAAAGTTGAGGTCCTACAGCTGCATTTGTACCTCTTGGTGCTTGTTCACTGGTTTGTTGTTTGCATGTTGCTCTTGTTTGCTTCAACTTTGCAAGGCTAAGGTCCTGCATCTGCAATTGGACTTGTTCTTGCAGTTTGCATGCTTGGGATTCTGCAATCGTGATTGAAACTGCGCTTCTCTCGTTCCACATTGACGGGTGGGTTTCGATGCCATGTTTACCTTCCTATTCGTTGTTTGTTGTTTTCTATTTTCAGTTTGCAAGTAAAAAATTTTAATATTGGGAATGCCCGAGTCAAAATCCTCTTGCAGAACATCTTTGTATGTGAGTACGATGACCAAAGAACCAGGAGTGTGACGTTGTCTTGGTCTTGTTCTTGAACGTTAATGTTTGACACATAACCCACCTTTATCGCAGCCATAGTGACATATAAAGAAGGAAATCAAATTTTCTCCCTTTTTTTTCTATTCCTGAAAACAATACGTTTGGTGCATTTTTTTCCAGGTTGTTCCCTTCCAATCACATGTGCCCATTTCCATGTCATGGACATCAAACCAGGGCTCGCTGGAAAATAACAATGCAAAAAAAATATGAGGTACAGTCTAAAAAAATGCACCAAATGTATGGTTTTCAGGAACAGAAAATGTGAGGAGAAAATTTGATTTCCTTTTTTATATCTCACTATGGTTGCGATAGAGGTGGGTTTTGTGTCGGACATTGACGTTCAGGGGCAAGACCAAGACAACATTACAGTCTTGTTTCTCTGGTCGTAGTAGTCACATACAAAGATGTTCTGCAAGAGGATTTTGACTGAGGCATTCCCAGTATTGAAAATTCTTACTTGCAAACTAGAAAAAACAAACAACGAATAGGGATGCAACCATGGAAGTGAAACTTACCTGTGAATGGGGAACGATAGAAGCGTTGTTCCAATCGCGGATGTCAAATCCCAACCATGCAAACTGCAAATTTCTTAAATGTTTACACATTGGGAGGCCCTTGGATGGTCCTCACAGCCTTAAATGTTTACTTGACATTCCTCACAGCCTGAAATGTTTACTTAACATGTGTGTTACAATACATTTTCCTCTGATTTTTTGATACAATCTTGTCTGCAGTGAATTTGGGCAATATTGTTCTTCACCGGCATTACTCATTGGTTGGTTGATGCTTGCTTGTTGGTTTGTTGGATGTTGTTTATTGTTGTTTGATTCAACATTGCAAAGTTGAGGTCCTGCAGCTGCAGTTGGACCTCTTGGTGCTTGTTCATTGGTTTTGTGTTTGCTGCTTGCTCTTGTTTTCTTCAACTTTGCAAGGATGGGGTCCTGCATCCACAGTTGGACCTGTTGTTGCAGTTTTCACGGTAGGGATTCACCGTGCAAAAAAAATCACCCACACTTCCTCCTGAGGAATGTGCTTTGATACTACTTGTGATATACGTGGAACAGTTAAAAAAACGAGAAAATATACTGCACAAGTAACGAGAACATCAAATATAGAGCAGAAATATAATATTGATATCATAGAAAATTTAGTTCACTTGCCTCTTCGAGGGAGAAACCTCCAAATGAACAGAACTCTCTTACAATAATCCTCCACAACCTACAATGGAGAAATGCATTCTTTAAACAGGATTAAAAACAGATCCTAACAATGTTTATGTTAATAAAAACACCAAATAGCACATTTGCATATCAACATGGTGGGTATGCAATCATTTATATGTAAAAGAAATGTTCTCAAGTACCTACATGTCATATTTAACTCACATCAATCCGTTGGGGATTTTTTTTAATTCAAGCAACGGAAAAAACAAATAAGACCGCATTTATACGGGGCATCTAATTTGTGCTGAATGTGAAATTATTTTATGGACTAATATTAGGATAATCATTTATCTCAAAGTAAAGAAATGTTCTAACCACCATTTAAAAAAAATATTCTAGTTAAATAGATGTCATATTAAAACCACATCATTAATTAATTACAAATTATAATTATAAAAAAATAAAAATAAATTAAAAACAAATATCAAATTAAAACTACGTCATTAATTAAATAGAAGTTATAATTATAAAAAATTAACAATAATAATAATAATAAAAATTCTAAACGACTTTAGGTACACATATGTCCTATTAAAATCGCATCATTCCGTAGGGGAATTTCTTTATTTCAAAGAATGAAATGAATTAATAAAAAATAAATGTTTTAATGTAGAGTTGGATGTAGGGCGTTTAAAATCGGCAATGTTAATTTTGAAATTATAAATATTTAAATAAATTTATAATTTCTAATTAATTCAAAATTGGAATTTATAACTATGGAAATAGCAATTTTGCATCCAATTAAAAAATCACCAAATTAATAAAACCATAAGATGATACCGTATCACGCTTTCAAAGGCTTTAAGTAGTTCGATGCCATGATTTTGAAAGATTTCACTTTAATGAATTACTTAGTGAAACATCTTTTTCCTTTTTTTTTCTTCAAATGACATAAAAATATTTATGACGGATTTAATTTTTCTTAAACTACATCATTTCGTAAGGAAAGAATTTCTTTATTTTTAGTAACCAAAAAATATAAAAAGATAAACAAATGATAAAGTAATTGTATCCATGCATTCATAAGTTTGATCCCATTTTACATAATATTAATATTTTCATAAGTTTGATCCCATTTTACATAATATTAATATTTTCGTATCAATTTTAATAGATATCAAATATATTATTCAAAATCTTTCAAATAATATTCAAACTCTTTAAAATATTGTTTAAAAGCATTTTTCCCCTAATTAAGACATGCCAAATCGATGAAGACAGGTAACATAACACACAAATAAAGAAATCATAGCAGATTGTACAAATTTCTATACCTCGCAACAAAAATAATATACTCTCCTCCATTAATTTTAAATTTACAAAGGATTAACATTAACGTGTAAAAAAATAACCATGCTCATGAATAGACATTAGGTTTTGATACCATGTTAATAAATAGAAGAGTAGATATTGTTTTCACATATTATAATGATTTTGGTTTTGGTTGATTTATTCAATAATTTAATAGCACATATATAAATGCATGAAGGGTTTTTTTTTTTTTTAAGATAGATACATTATCATATGATAGTAATAACTCGAAAGAATATTTCAATTACACATTAATTTGGGAGCTAAATTAGTTGGAGAGAATTTTTAATATGTACAAGGCTTATTAACTCATATCATTCATATGTACAATAGGAAGTGATCTTTGGTTTGATCCTTCAAAAGGTTGAAATGACTTTTCCTATTCACCTATGACTTTTCATATTTCTCCTAGTTTAATATTTACAATGTACCTCAATCCCTAAGAATTAGGTATCTAATATTCCCCCAATAATCCGAAGGGGTGTTTGTGAGTCAAAATATCATTATGAACTTTTCAAACTTTTCTCTTTGCTTTGATGATGTCCGTGATTTTCTCATTTTAGGAACAATGTCTCAAATGAATAGTCTTGGCCTCTACATAATATTGAATCAGATGGTACTTTCTGTGGATGTGCTTGTTTTGATCATAGAATCCATAATTCTTGGCCAACTTGATTGTAGAAGTATTGTCAACCAAAAGAGGAGTAAAATTCACCTATTTATCCTGCAAATCTTCAAGTATTTTCCCAAGCCACACAATCTCCTTTGTTGCTGATGGAAATGCCAGATATTCTACCTCTATTATAGAATCCGTTGGAACTGATTGTTTGTGTGATCTCCAAGAGATAGTTTCTTATCCAAAACTCATGAGATAGCCTGAAGTTGACACTCCTTCTTCTTTATCCTTATCAAATTATGAATCTGACTATCCAATCAAGTTGAAGTCATCCACCTTAGAATACTTGAGTCCAAAATCTTGAGTTCCCTTCAAGTATTTTAGAACTCTTTTTGCAGCAGACCAATGTCCTTTACAAGGTTTTTGCACAAACCTAGAAAGAATCCCAACAATGAATGAAATATATGGTCTGGTAGTGGTAAGGTAGATAAAACTTCCCACAAGTTATCTGTACTTGGTTACATCCTCAAATCCATTCCCTTCTTTTGATGCGAGCTTCGAATTCTGTTGCATTGGAGTAGAGAGAGGTTTACACTCAGCTATGCCAAACTTGTTCAACAATTCTCCAATGTACTTATTTTGGGGGATGAATATGTGCTTTGGATTTTGAGTCACTTCAATGCCCAAGTAGTAGTGAATATGTCCCAACTATATCATCTTAAATCCTTTCTTCAATTCTTTCATTATGGATGCAATGTAACTTTCATTATTCCCTTTTATTAATAGATCATCTACATATGCTGCAAGATATATAATAGTTTTTCCAACTTTATTTACAAATAGAGTTGCATCATGAAGATTAAAGATATTGAAATTCAATTTCAGAAGATACTTAGTTACCTTTTCATACCAGGCTCGCAGTGCTCATTTCATGCCATATAAGGATTTGATGAGTTTGCATACTTTTTGTTCTTGTCTCTTCACAACAAAACCTTATGGATGAGACTTGAATATATTCTCTTTTAGGTCTCCATTCAAGAAAGTATTCCTCACATTCATTTGATGAACTTTCCATCCATTTTGTGCTACCAAGGAAAATAGAGTACAAATGGTACCCCATTTTATTGTCGAGGGGAAAGTATCCTCATAATCAATGCCTTATTTCTATGCAAATCATTATTCCATGGGCCTTTCTTTGTGTTTGTCAAGTGAGTCATCTGATTTATACTTATTCTTGAAGACCCACATGCATCCAACTAGTTTGTTTCTGAATGGAGGGTCCAACAACTTCCATGTCCCATTCTTGGTGAGAGCATCATACTCCTTCTGCATGGCTTCTTGCTAGTCATCATGAGAAGTAGTTTCTTTAATTGAGGTTGGTTCAAATTTGGATAAATTTAATTCAGGGCCATATGAAAGATCCATATCATCTATACATCACCTCAATCTGAATTATCTACACTACCTCCATCTTGTCTTGTAGAAATTTTGGTTCTTGTCTTTTGAACCTCATCGAGATGAACACTTTCAAGTGTCTTTATGAGCCGCTTTGGTGGGACTTTCTGAGATGGTCCAGGTTTCTCCATCGATTGAGATGGTGTTGCATTTGCATGAAGGTTCAACCTTTCAATATTCTTAATCACATCATCCAAACAAACTTCATGTTCTGATGACGTAGTTGGAACATTGTTGGATTTGTTTGGGACGACCCAGGTTCTACTTTAGGTTTCCAACAAAACCTTACAAACCATCGACCCTTATGGATACTAAAAGGAAAAACTATGCACAAAGTGCACAATGAAGTCTCACCTGAGATGGCTTATGAGTGACTGTAGGATCCAAATGTCTGCAATCATGGAAGGGAGGTTGTTGTGGGGATGTCAAAAATTCTTTCTACCTCAACATACATAAGATATATTATTCTAACACATTATTTTATCCATATCTACCATTCTATAACCATTTTCATTCATTGAGATTCATTTTGCAGTAAATATCATAGCTATTCTAGTGTGCACTGCATTTTACTTCTACCAAATTCATTCATTCATCATAACTAAGAAACTTCAAGAAATAAGACAAGCATTCCACACAGAGAAACAAATTTTTATCGTGGTTCACCCCCCTGGGCTATGTCCATAAAGATCTGGCATTCTTTGCTCTTTTATTATTCTTTATCAAGTTTATAGCATTGCACATTACATAAGAAGTGTATATGAGGTGCACATGTATATGAGTTTGAAAAGATCGCACCAAGCTAGACAGCCCGCGACCTTACCCTTGATTACAATTCATCTCTTTGTCTCCCAAAACTGACTCTGACTTCAAAACTAGCTCTAGGATCTCTCCACATTAGCTCATCCTCTAGCAATATCACTACCATCTATTTATATTACAAAAATGGGTTAAAACCCATTACAAAATGACCAAAACCCTAACCCACCAACCCTAAGTGGATTAGGTTTGTCCACATTCTAACTCCTTGAGCATAGCTGGTTCATAATACAACCGTTTTCCTCATTGATCTGCGTCCTTCTTTCTTCCTTTGACCTTCCTCATTTCCTAGTGCTTCTTTTCCCTATTTTTTGGCGCGCACTCCTTTTCTAGTCCATTTTCTAACTGTCTTCATAAATTACCACGCTTTTCCCCAAAATGGCCTGTGCCAACAGGCCCCCAATACTCGCCTGTGGCTCATCCCAAGCCACTCAGGTATTGTTTTCTTCCTGCACTGACTTCTATAGCTCCTGGAACCTACTTGAAACCTCTTCAACTCAGTATTTTACTTTCGCGCTCTTCTCTGCTACAGTCTCTAAAATTTACGCAGTAATATGCTCCTTCAACAATTCTTCACTCTCCAATCCAACTTTCTCAATCTGACCCTTTTTTGCATCAATCTATGTTAGCATTTGTTCTTCTCCTTCTTGTAGTGGTTCTAACTACACCTATCTTGAATTCTTTTCTACTTGTATAGTATTCAACTGTTCCTACAAGTTCTTCAACTCTTGGGAACTTTTCAGCCTGTCTGATATTGTCATCACTTTCTGCCTCTTCTTTAGTTCTTGCACTGCAGTATTTACCCCTTCTTCTTTCCTGACTAACTCCTGCAGTTTCTCAGCCTCTTGAATATTCGTCCATAACTATGCACTCTTATTATATATCTCTGTGATTTCCTAAATCATCTGCGCAATGCACTTTGTATGACCTATAGCCTCCTACTCCCTTTTTGTTCGTACTTTTGTTGGAGTGTTAGGTGTTGCTAGGAGTTATGCCAACTTTGTAATGTGGCTCCTATAATTCTCCATAGCCTGTGTTATTTTTTCAATCTTCTCCTATGTCGGCATGTTCCCTTCTTGTGCATTGTTAGGAATAGTTTTGAACATTTCTTCTAGTTGTAGATCTCATATTCCAGTGCATTTCTTTGCTTCTTCCCTCTAAAACTGCACCTGGTTAAGTGTAATCTCCAATGTCTTCTATACTTCCTTGGACAATTGTACACTTGTATCATCTTCACGATCCCTCGATTGAATTTACTACGTGACACTTATTTGAAGTTTGTATAGTTCCTTTGTTGGAACCTTTGGCAATGCCAAGTCCAAATGATCAATTTCCTTTAATGGATTCTGCACTGTATTATCGTCCACTTGCAACATTCCCCGAGTGATACAAAATTTTTGTTCCCCATAGCTATGATCTACAGTGTCTCTTGTTTTGGAACTATTCTTTCCTTCACATTTTTTTGTTGTTGCTCCTATTCTTTTTGTTACGCTATAGTGAGTTGCAATTGTTCCAATGTATCCTTGACCTATGTCAATTTCTAGATTGTCTACTCCCTTTACTTCTTAGCATCATACCATGCTTTTGTTGTTTTATCCTACACTTTCTCTATGACTAACTCTGCATCATCCTTAGTAATTGTAAGCTTAGGAATTCCCTTATGTAGCTTCATCTTCTTGTGCTTGCCTGCTGAATGCAATACTGTCCTTTTCAATTGAAATGTTTATGTTTGTACAGTTGTCACTAGTATATCCATATTTGGGGGATCTTCGCCTCATGTTTCCTCCAGCATAGGAAGATTTGTATCTTTCTACGTCCTCCATTTGGTTCTACTGCATGCTCCTTCTCTTGCACTGAAGGCTTTGGGATAGTATTCTTCTACCTTGGATTTCGAGTGGTTGTACTACCCTTTGTTTCTCTGGCATTCTTTGTCTCCCTCCTTGTATTGGCTACTAGGATAGTTGTTTTCTTTGAAGTGCCAGCCTATACTTGTTTCTTATCTTTTGGGACCTTCTTTGGAGTTACTGGAACTGTCGATTCTTCAAGCCAATCCTTCATGGCCCATTGCACTTCTTCTCTTGTGACACAATACCTCAACTGTTGCCACTCCTTGCGACACTTCCTCAAAAGTTTACATGCCATAAATTTCATCGCCAACCTCATTGATGGTTCACTGATTCGGTTAATGATTATTACCCGAGACCCTCTCTCAGTGCCATATTTCTTCTTCATCTCCTTTGCTAAATATTTTTCCATTGTCTTTTCATCCAGATAGTTCTCTGGTTTTTCTTCATTTGTTGGTATGCCTTTGATCTCTACAATTTAGTCCACATCTATTGGTACGTGACTCTCCATCCATAAGATGCATCCATGTACTAGTGGCAATAGTTGTTTCACACAATCATTTACATCTTTTCCCCTCCCAGAGTGGGGAATCTCTAGTAGGTTCATGATCCCTGTGTTATATAGTCTTGCAATCCACTACTTTTGTTAGAATCTGATCCTAACCCCTCTCCATGGGTCACTAGTTAGTAGGATATGTTTTCTATGTAATAAAGGTTGACATTGGTTAATAATGCCTAATAAATAAAGGAGAATAAGTCAATGTAAGAAGACCTAATAGAAGCTTCTGCCTCTAGAAAGATCTTCCTCTAGAAGTTTCATTAGAAGGTAGAATTAGTATAAATAAGAGTAGGAGGCATTGAATATTTTTTTCTTGGATATTATTGTAATAGAGTTCTACTCTACTAGAGGTTTCCCTCTCAAAAAGGCAAGTGAACATTTTTATCATTAATAAAGGTGTTATTTTTGGTGTTATTATGGTATTATTCTGATATTGTTCTGGATATATCATTGTTGTTTTTCTATTGCTTGCTCAATATTTTTGTTCTGGATATTATATTATATCTAGAATATTGCAAGTGGTATCAGAGCTCTTTCCAAGGAACGACTTGTGGGGTAATTTTTTTTCAGGGTAGAGGCATATTTCGACATCTTTAAGCTATAGAGATATGCCATTATGCGCATAAAACCACATTCGGGGAGTCATACACACAAGAAATACAAGTGGTTTTTAAGCACACATTTGTTGGCCACCCTTGTAACCATTTGGGCAATATTGTTCTTCACCGGCATTACTCGTTGGTTGGTTGATGCTTGCTTGTTGGTTTGCTAGATGCTGCTTATTATTGTTTGATTCAACATTGCAAAGTTGAGGTCCTGTAGCTGCATTTGGACCTTTTGGTGCTTGTTCATTGGTTTTTTGTTTGTTGCTTGCTCTTGTTTTCTTCAACTTTGCAAGGATGGGGTCCTGCATCCGCAGTTGGACCTGTTGTTGCAGTTTTCACGGTAGGGATTTGTTGAAATAATGTAACTGAGAAGAGCATTCTTATTATTACTATTGTTATTGGATTAATCCCCATTGAGGATTAATCATGTCATTATTATTATTATTGTTATTGGATTAATCCCCATTGAGGATTAATCATGTCGGTAATTGTATAAGGACCAAATCCCCTTTTGCGGATTGGTCATCGGACAATTACAAAGTGCAGAATAAGAAGTTGGCCCCGACAGTGATAATGGAAGACCCAGAATTAATTAAAGGTGGTTTTACCCACCCAGAGTGAGAGATCAGCCCTGCCAGTTGTGACCTTTCACACGTGCCAGTCTGATATAAATAAGAGGCTAGCACCTCACTTCAATCACACAACTCACTTGCTCATTCTCTTATGAGGCAAGTTGCAATTACCAGTTGGAGAGAAGAGAAGAAGGGTGGCACATCTCTTGGAGGACTTTCTGTATTGGTTTGAGTTATCTCTTGAACATTGTATAAGATATTTATGATAAGGAAGTTTTTGTTGGGTTTTCTTCCCCTAGAGGGTTTCCCAGGATAAATGTTGTGTCTCTTGTGAATGTGTATTTCTCAATGATATTGTTCTTATTATGCTCTTATCTATTGAAATGCAAAGAACTATAATAATGGCATAAACATTAACATGGTATCAGAGCCAACCTGAAGAAAGCATAATTTGCAAGAGGAAAAACATCATTGTTACCGTACCCAAAAATTAAGGTTTTGCAAAAGTGAGTATTTTCAGCTGCCTAACCTCCTAGAAAGCTGCGCCCTCCCCCAAGGATCAATTTGGCACCTAGAGTGCACCTTTTCAGTGGTTGGATCTCCCAGAAAGTGAAACCCTAGTTTCATGAAAGTACCAGAAGTACCAAAAAACCAGTACCAGAAATATCGGAAGCACCAGTCCAGAAATCCGCAGATCAGATTTGACGGGGTAAAATTTGGATTTTCTCAGATCCAAGGACACCAGGCTACTCGCCTCAGCCAAGCGCACCTCCTGGTAAGGTCAAAATTTGATTTCAAGCACTTTCAATTTTTGGTTATTTTTGTTGCCAAAAGTACAAGATGCCTGCAAGCACAAAGCTTGTTGAGAAATTAGAAGGCATAGACAACTTCCATGCCTGGAAGTATAGGATCGTTCTGATCCTTGCAGAGAATGACCTATCAAGATTTATCAAAGAAGAAGTGGAGGAACTTGAAGATGTCGTAGAGAAAGCGAAGCATCAGAAGGACTCAATTAGGGCTCAGAGAATCATTGTAGATTCAATCAAAGACCACCTAATCCCGTATGTGTCGTCAAAGAAAACCCTGAAGGAGATGTTTGATGCTCTAAGAAAACTATATGAAGGAAATAACATCAATCAAAAGATGAATCTCAGAACTTAGTTGAAGAATACCAAGATGCAGAAAGGAGAAATGATTCAAGAATATTTCTCCCAAATCTCTGAGATAAAAGAACAGTTGAAAGCGATTGGAGACACCATCGACGAAGATGAATTTGTAATAACCGCCCTAAATGGTCTAGCAAGACCTTGGGATGCCTTCATCCAGTCAGTATGTGGCAGAAAGGAAAAACTACAGTTTGAAAGCCTATGGGAAGAATGAACCCAAGAAGAGACAAGGGTAGCCAACTTTGAAGCACTACTAACAAGGGATGATGATCAAGCCCTAGCTACTCATACAAAAGGAGGAAGGAAGAAACCCTACTTCAAAAGGGAATCTCATAGAGAACCACAACCATCAAACAAGTTCAACAACCAAGAATCTCATTCAATAAATTTTCAGAAGAAAGGACAACGCAAGGGACGAGATCTCTCATCTATACAATGCTATCATTGTGATAAGATGGGACACAAGGCGAACAATTGTCCAGTCAAAAGAGAAGAATACAAGAGGAAGCACAAAAGGCAACATGCTCACATTGTTGAAGATGAAGAACCACCTATAAAGATGATTAAGGACCATGTCTTAATCTTAGCTCTCTCAGGATTTGTATCACCTAGAGAGGACACATGGCTCATTGATAGCGGTGCATCAAAGCATATGACGGGTAAGAAAAATACTCTCTCTTGTATTTCAGAAAATAAGTTTTCTCAGAAAGTAACTCTTGGAGATGATTATCAATATCCCATCA
>ML777527.1:869577-882872 GCA_009831015.1 Picea engelmannii | reverse complement strand
TTCAGAAAATAAGTTTTCTCAGAAAGTAACTCTTGGAGATGATTATCAATATCCCATCAAGGGAATAGGAGAATCAAACTACAAGCTAGATTCAGAAAACTCAATAACTATGAAGGACGTACTCTATGTACCGGGCCTAAAGACGAACCTACTCTCCATATCAACTTTAGATAAGAAAGGCTATAGAGTTACCTTCATAGATGGAGAAGTTCTTATGTGGGCTAAGGGAGAAACCTTAAATGAATCAATCGTCATCGTAAGTGAAGAAAATGGTTTATATAAGCTGAAGGGTCACCCAGAAACTGCTATGACCCATGCCATCGAAAATTTATGTGAACTTTGGCATAGAAGATTGGCCCACATCAACTACAAGGTGCTACCTTACATATGAAAAGTTGTCACAGGTTTACCAGAACTCAAAGTTGATCAGGAAGGCATATACAATGGATGTGCGCAAGGGAAGAACATTAAGAATCCCTTTCCAAAGAAGGACAACAAAGCAGAAGGAGCATTGGAATTCATCCATTCTGACGTATGTGGCCCAATGCCATCATCCTCCATTAGTGGGTATATATACTATGTATCATTTATTGATGATTATTCTCGTAAGACCTTGATATATTTCTTAAAATCTAAAGATGAAGTATTCAGTAAATTCAAGGAATTCAAAGCCTTGATAGAGAATCTTTCTGAAAGAAGGATTAAGATACTTAGGTCAGATAATGGAGGAGAATATACCTCGAAGGAGTTTGTAAGCTTCTGCAGAGATGTTGGGATCAAGAGGGAACTAACTACTCCCTATAATCCCCAACAAAACGGTGTAGATGAAAGGAAGAACAGAATGATTATGGAAGATGTGAAGACCATGATTCACAATCAAGATCTTCCTATGTGCTTATGGGCAGAAGCAGCTATGGCAGTTGTTTATGTGCAGAATAGACTATCCCATAGTGCACTTGGGTTCAAGACCCCAGAAGAGATGTTCACCGGAAAGAAGCCAGAGGTAATCCATCTCAAACTATTTGGTTATCCATTGTTTATCCATATACCCAAAGAGAAAAGAAACAAGCTGGAGCCCTCCATAAAGAAGGGAATATTTGTGGGATACTGTGAGGTATCCAAGGCCTTCAGAATCTACATACTTTGTCACCACCATATTGAGATCAACAGGGACATGACCTTTGATGAAGAAGTTGCACTTAAGAAATCGAGAAGATGCCAGCGTGAAGAAGTATATGAAGAGGAACCTGTAAATCCCATAACAATAGAATCCGTGAGGGAAGTTCCCAGAGCTGCAGAACCTGTAAGGGAAGTCATAGCTTCCCTTGATGAGGAAACTCCTGAAGTTTAGGACATAACAAAAGTCCAAGAAACTCCTCAAATGACCTTCTCCCATAAAAAAAAGTCTGCTTGGGCAAGAGAGCTTATTCAAGATGGAGAGAAGTATGGTGTTCCAGAAGGAACCACAAGACACGTGAAGAGACCAAAGCCATTCTCCAGTTACACGACTTTGATGTGAAATCTACTTGATGAGGAACCCACATGTTTTGAAGAGGCCATCCAGAAGAAGGAATGTGCAAATGCCATGACAGAGGAATACTGATCCATAATAAAGAATGATGTATGGGAAATTGTTCCCAGACCAAAAAGTAAGGATGTGGTATCATCAAAATGGATCTTCAAGATAAAACATGTTGCTGATGGAAGTATTGAGAAATATAAAGCAAGATTTGTCACTCGTGGATTTTCCCAGAAGAAAGGAATCGACTATGAAGAGACATTCACTCCTGTGGCCAGATACACTTCGATCAGAACCATTATAGCTCTTGCTGCCAAGATGAAATGGAAGCTGCACCAGGTGGATGTGAAGACAGCTTTCCTGAATGGTGTTATCGAAGAGGAAGTGTATATAGAGCAACACCAAGGATTTGAGGTTGAAGACAGGAAGTCTCATGTCTGTGGATTGAAGAAAGCCTTATATGGATTGAAGCAAGCTCCCAGAGCTTGGTATGGCCGTATAGATAGCTTCTTGACGAGCTTGGGCTTTACCAAGAGTAAAGAAGATTCAAATCTCTACTTCAAGATCATGGAGAATGAACCAGTAACACTATTACTGTATGTGGATGACTTATTCTTAACTAGAGAAGAAAATCTCATCGCTGAATGTAAATAGAGACTTGCCGCTGAATTTGAAATGAAAGACCTTGGCCTAATGCATTACTTCTTAGGTCTTGAGGTATGGTAGAGTCCGGAAAGAATCTTCCTTAACCAGGGGCAGTACATGGTCGAAATCTTAAAGAGATTCGACATGCTAGAATGTAAGTCCATGAATACACCCATGGAAGCAAAGCTGAAGCTCCTAGTCGATTCTTCGTCAGATTTGATAGATGCCACTCTGTACAGACAGATTATTGGATCGCTAATGTACCTGACGAACACCAGACCATACATTTGTTTTGCAGTGAACACCTTGAGTCAGTTTCTGGTAGAGCCCAGATGTGTTCATTTAGTGGTTGCAAAACATGTGATGAGGTACCTTAAAGGTACAATGGATTATGATCTCAGCTATGATGGAGATCATGACTTCACACTGAGTGGATATAGTGATGCAGATTGGGCAGGAAGCGTTGCTGAAAGAAAAAGAACTTCTGGATGTTGTTTCAGTTTGGGATCAGCTATGATCTCGTGGTAGAGTAGGAAACAATCCAGTATTTCTCTCAACACAGTGGAAGCAGAGTACATTGCCGCATGTTCTGCTAGCTGCGAAGCTATATGGCTTCGAAAGTTGCTGACATGCCTATTTGATTTGGAGATGAGAGCAACCGCAATTCTATGTGACAATCAAAGCTGTATTAAAATGATAGAGAATCCTGTGTTCCACGACAGGTCAAAGCACATAGAGATCCGTTATCATTTCATCCGCGACATGGTACAGAGATGAGCCTTGAAGCTCCAGTACATTAGCACGGATGAACAGGTTGTTGATGTGATGACTAATCCTCTATCTCATGTAAAGTTTGAATGCTTTCAAGATAAGCTTGGTATTGTCCGAAAGGACCTTCCCTGAAAGGGGGAGTAGATGTATTCCTTGCTTCTGACCTAGTTGTTAGACGTAAAGCAAGGTGAGTCATGCTTCTGACCTCCCTGTTAGACGTAAATCATGACGCCATGTATTCCTTTCTTCTGACCTAGTTGTTAGACGTAAAGCAAGATGATTCATGCTTCTGACCTCGTTGTTAGACGTAAAGCATGACATCGTGTGATCCTTGCTTCTGACCTTGCTATTATACATAAAGCAAGATGAGTCATGCTTCTGACCTCGCTGTTAGACGTAAAGCATGATGCTGTGTGATCCTTGCTTCTGACCTCATTGTTAGACGTAAAGCAAGATGAGTTATGCTTCTAACCTAGTTGTTAGATGTAAAGCATAACGTCGTCGATTCCTTGCTTCTGACCTAGTTGTTAGACGTAAAGCAAGATGATTCCTCGCTTCTGACCTCGTTGTTAGACGTAAAGAGAGATATTGATGTGTTCCTTGCTTCTGACCTCGCTGTTAGACGTAAAGCAAGATGAGTCATTCTTCTGACCTAGTTGTTAGACGTAAAGCATGACACTATGATTCCTCACTTCTGACCTAGTTGTTAGACGTAAATCAAGATGTGACTGACACTGAGCTACCAACTTAACCGTTGTGACATTGAGCTAGTGTAGTACTGTGATGTGTCAGCCTAGTGCTGTGATGAGGTATCATTTTTACTAATACATATTTGATGTAGATGATGATAGCATTCCTTTGAGAATGATGATGCTACTGATGAAGAAAACTTCCGATGACTCGTAAATGTGCTAGACAATGGTTCAAGATGATATTGACGATACTGTCCTCCAGATGCCACTGATGATGCAGACCTCTCTCACCTGATGCTGATGAAGAATACCCTTCTTGTTAAAGGGGAGTGTTGAAATAATGTAACTGTGAAGAGAATTCTTCTTCTTATTATTGTTATTGGATTAATCCCCATTGAGGATTAATCATGTCATTATTATTATTATTGTTATTGGATTAATCCCCATTGAGAATTAATCATGTCGGTAATTGTGTAAGGACCAAATCCCCTTTTGCGGATTGGTCATCGGACAATTACAAAGTGCAGAATAAGAAGTCGGCCCCAACAGTTATAATGGAAGACCCAGAATTAATTAAAGGTGGGTTTACCCACCCAGAGTCAGAGGTCAGCCCTGCTAGTTGTGACCTTTCACACATGCCAGTCTAATATAAATAAGAGGCTAGCGCCTCACTTCAATCACACAACTCACTTGCTCATTCTCTTATGAGGCAAGTTGCAATTAGCAGTTGGAGAGAAGAGAAGGAGGGTGGCGCATCTCTTGGAGGACTTTCTGTATTGGTTTGAGTTATCTCTTGAACATTGTATAACCTATTTATGATAAGGAATTTTTTGTTGGGTTTTCTTCCCCTAGAGGGTTTCCTAGGATAAATGTTGTGTCTCTTGTGAATGTGTATTTCTCAGTGATCTTGTTCTTATTATGCTCTTATCTATTGAAATGCAAAGAACTATAATAAAGGCATAAAAATTAACAGGATTCAACGTGCAAAAAAAAATCACCCACACTTCCTCCCCAGGAATGTGCTTTGATACTACTTGTGATATACGTGGAACAGTTAAAAGAACAAGCAAATATACTGCGCAAGTAACGAGAACATCAAATATAGAGCATAAATATAATATTGATATCATAGAAAACTTAGTTCACTTGCCTCTTCGAAGGGAAAACCTCCAAATGCGCAGAGCTCTCTTACAATAATCCTCCACAACCTACAATAGAAAGATGCATTCTTTAAACAAGATTAAGAATGGATCCTAACAATGTTTATGTTAATAAAAACACCAAATAGCACATTTGCATAGCAACATGGTGGGTATGCAATCATTTATATGTAAAAGAAATGTTCTCAAGTACCTACATGTCATATTTAACTCACATCAATCCATTGGGGAATTTCTTTAAGAAAAAACAAATGAGAACGTATTTGATACGGGGCATCTAATTTGTGCTGAATGTGAAATTATTTTAGGATTATGGACTAATATTAGGATAATCATTTATCTCAAAATAAAGAAATTTTCTAACCACTATTTAAAAAAAACATTCTAGTTAAATAGATGTCATATTAAAACCACATCATTAATTAATTACAAGTTATAATTATAAAAAAATAAAAATAAATATCAAATTAAAACCACATCATTAATTAAATAGAAGTTATAATTATAAAAAATTAACAATAATAATAATAATAATTCTAAACGACTTTGGTACACATATGTCCTATTAAAATCAAATCGCATCATTCCATAGGGGAATTTCTTTATTTCAAAGAATGAAATGAATTAATAAGAAATAAATGTTTTAATGCAGAGTTGGATGTAGGGCGTTTAAAATCGGCAATGTTAATTTTGAAATTATAAATATTTAAATAAATTTATAATCTCTAATTAATTCAAAATTGGAATTTATAATTATGGAAATAGCAATTTTACATCCAATTAAAAAATCACCAAATTAATAAAATCATAATATGATACGGTATCACGCTTTCAAAGGCTTTAAGTATTTCGATGCCATGATTTTGGAAGATTTCACTTTAATGAATTACTTAGTGAAACATCTTTTTCCTTTTTTTCTTCAAATGACATAAAAATATTTACGACGGATTTAATTTTTCATAAGGAAGGAATTTCTTTATTTTCAGTAACCAAAGAAAATAAAAAAATAAACAAATGATAAAGTAATTATATCCATGCATTCATAAGATTGATCCCATTTTACATATTATTAATATTTTCATAAGTTTGATCACATTTTACTTAGTATTAATATTTTCGTATCAATTTTAATAGATATCAAATATATTACTCAAAATCTTTCAAATAATAATCAAACTCTTTAAAATATTGTTTAAACGCATTTTCCCCCTAATTAAGACATGCCAAATCGATGAAGACAGGGAACATAACACACAAGGAAAGAAATCATAGCATACAAATTGCTATACCTCGAAACAAAAATAATATACTCTCCTCCATTAATTTTAAATTTACAAAGGATTAACATTAACGTGTAAAAAAATAGCCATGCTCATGGATAGACATTAGGTTTTGATACCATGTTAAAAAATAGAAGAGTAGATATTGTTTTCACCTATCATAATGATTTTGGTTTTGGTTGATTTATTCAATAATTTAATAGCACAAATATAAATAGATGAAGGTTTTTTTTTTTTAAAGATAGACACATTACCATATGATAGTAATAACTTGAAAGAATATTTCAATTACACATTAATTTGGGAGCTAAATTAGTTGGAGAGAATCTTTTATATGTACAAAGCTTATTAACTCATATCATGCATATGTAGAATAGGAAGTGACCTTTGGTTTGATCTTTCAAGAGGTTGAAATGACTTTTCCTATTCACCTATGACTTTTCATATTTCTCCTAGTTTAATATTTACAATGTACCTCAATCCCTAAGGATTAGGTATCTAATATTCCCCCAATAATTTGAAGGGGTGTTTGTGAGTCAAAACATCATTATGAACTTTTCAAACTTTTCTCTTTGCTTTGGTGATGTCCGTGATTTTCTCATTTTAGGAACAATGTCTCAAATGAATAGTCTTGGCCTCTACATAATATTGAATCAGATGGTACTTTCTGTGGATGTGCTTGTTTTGATCATAGAATCCATAATTCTTGGCCAATTTGATTGTAGAAGTATTGTCAACCAAAAGAGGAGTAAAATTCACCTATTTCTCCTACAAATCTTCAAGTATTTTCCCAAGCCACACAATCTCCTTTGTTGCTGATGGAAATGCCACATATTCTACCTCTATTATAGAATCTGTTGGAACTGATTGTTTGTGTGATCTCCAAGAGATAGTTTCTTATCCAAAACTCATGAGATAGCCTGAAGTTGACACTACTTCTTCTTTATCCTTATCAAATTATGAATCCGACTATCCAATCAAGTTGAAGTCATCCACCTTAGAATACTTGAGTCCAAAATCTTGAGTTCCCTTCAAGTATTTTAGAACTCTTTTTGCAGCAGACTAATGTCCTTTACAAGGTTTTTGCACAAACCTAGAAATAATCCCAACAATGAATGAAATATATGGTCTGGTAGTGGTAAGGTAGATAAAACTTCCCACAAGTTATCTGTACTTGGTTGCATCCTCAAATCCATTCCCTTCTTTTGATGCGAGTTTTGAATTCTGTTGCATTGGAGTAGAGAGAGGTTTACACTCAGCCATGCCAAACTTGTTCAACAATTCTCCAATGTACTTATTTTGGGGGATGAATATGTGCTTTGGATTTTGAGTCACTTCAATGCCCAAGTAGTAGTGAATATGTCCCAAATATATCAGCTTAAATCCTTTCTTCAATTCTTTCATTATGGATGCAATGTAGCTTTCAATATTCCCTGTTATTAATAGATCATCTACATATGCTGCAAGATATATAATAGTTTTTCCAACTTTCTTTACAAATAGAGTTGCATCATCAAGATTAAAGATATTGAAATTCAATTTCAAAAGATACTTAGTTACCTTTTCATACCAGGCTCGCAGTGCTCATCTCATGCCATATAAGGATTTGATGAGTTTGCATATTTTTTGTTCTTGTCTCTTCACAACAAAACCTTATGGATGAGACATGAATATATTCTCTTTCAGGTCTCCATTCAAGAAAGTATTCCTCACATCCATTTGATGAACTTTCCATCCATTTTGTGCTACCAAGGAAAATAGAGTACAAATGGTATCCCATTTTATTTTCGGGGGGAAAGTATCTTCATAATCAATGCCTTATTTCTGTGCAAATCATTTTTCCATGGGCCTTTCTTTGTGTTTGTCAAGTGAGATATTTGATTTATACTTATTCTTGAAGACCCACATGCATCCAATTGGTTTGTTTCTGAATGGAGGGTCCAACAACTTCCATGTCTCATTCTTGGTGAGAGCATCATACTCCTTCTGCATGGATTCTTGCTAGTCATCATGGGAAGTAGTTTCTTTAATTGAAGTAGTTTCTTGCACAATGAAGTCTCAGCTGAGATGGCTTATGAGTGATTGTATGATCCAAATGTTTTCAATCATGGAAGGGAGGTTGTTGTGGGGATGTCAAACATTCTTTCTACCTCGACATACATAATATATATTATTCTAACACATTATTTTATCAATATCTACCATTCTATAGCCATTTGCATTCATTGAGATTCATTTTGCAGTAAATATCATAGCTATTCTAGTGTGCACTGCATTTTACTTCTACCAGATTCATTCATTCATCATAACTAAGTAACTGTAAGAAATAAGACAAGCATTCCATACAGAGACACAAATTTTTACAGTGATTCACCCCCCTGGGCTACGTCCACACAGATCTGGCATTCTTCACTCTTTTATTATTCTTTATCAAGTTTATAGCATTGCACATTGCATAAGAAGTGTATATGAGGTGCACATGTATATGAGTTTGAAAATATGGCACCAAGATACACAGCTTGCATCCTTACCCTCGATCACAATTCATCTCTATATCTCCCAAAACTGACTCTGACTTCAAAACTAGCTCTAGGATCTCTCCACATTAGCTCATCCTCTAGCAATATCACTACCATCTATTTATATTACAAAAATGGGTTAAAACCCATTACAAAATGACCAAAACCCTAACCCACCAACCCTAAGTGGATTAGGTTTGTCCACATTCTAACTCCTTGAGCGTAGCTCATTCATAACACAACCGTTTTCCTCATCGATCTGTGTCCTTCTTTCTTCCTTTGACCTTCCTCGTTTCCTAGTGCTGCTTTTCCCTGTTTTTTGGCACACGCTCCTTTTCTAGTCCATTTTCTAACTGTCTTCATAAATTACCACGCTTTTCCCCAAATGGCCTGCGCCAACAGGCCCCCAATACTCACATGTGGCTCATCCCAAGCCACTCAGGTAGTGTTTTCTTCCTACATTGACTTCTATAGCTCCTGGAACCTACTTGAAACCTCTTCAACTCAGTATTTTACTTTCGCACTCTTCTCTGCTACAGTCTCTAAAATTTACATAGTAATATGCTCCTTCAACAATTCTTCACTCTCCAATCCAACTTTCTCAATCTGACCCTTTTTTGCGTCAATCTATGTTAGCATTTGTTCTTCTCCTTCTTGTAGTGGTTCTAACTACACCTGTCTTGAATTCTTTTCTACTTGTATAGTATTCAACTGTTCCTACAAGTTCTTCAACCCCTGGGAACTTTTCATCCTGTCTGATATTGTCATCACTTTCTGCCTCTGCTTTAGTTCTTGCACAACAGTATTTACCCCTTCTTCTTTCTTGTCTAACTCCTGCAGTTTCTCAGCCTCTTGAATATTCGTCCATAACTATGCACTCTTATTATATATCTCTGTGATTTCCTAAATCATCTGCGCAATGCACTTTGTATGACCTATAGCCTCCTACTCCCTTTTTGTTCGTACTTTTGTTGGAGTGTTAGGTGTTTCTAGGAGTTATGTCAACTTTGTAATGTGGCTCCTGTAATTCTCCATAGCTTGCGTTATTTTTTTAATCTTCTCCTCTGTTGGTATGTTCCCTTCTTGCGCGTTGTTAGGAATAGTTTTGAACACTTCTTCCAGTTGTAGATCTCATATTACAGTGTGTTGCTTTGCTTCTTCCCTCTCAAACTACACTTGGTTAAGTGTCATCTCCAATGTCTTCTATACTTCCTTGGACAATTGTACACTTCTATCATCTTCACGAGCCCTCGATTCAATTTACTGCATGACACTTATTTGAAGTTTGTATAGTTCCTTTGTTGGAACCTTTGGCAATGCCAAGTCCAAATGATCAATTTCCTTTAATGGATTTTGAACTGTATTATCGTCCACTTGCAACATTCCCTGAGTGATACAAAATTTTTGTTCCCCATAGCTATGATCTACAGTGTCTCTCATTCTAAAACTATTCTTTCCTTCACATTTTGTTTTTGTTGCTCCTATTCTTTTTGTTACGCTATAGTGAGTTGCAATTGTTCCAATGTATCCTTGACCTATGTCAATTTCTAGATTATCTACTCCCTTTACTTCTTAGCATCATACCATGATTTTGTTGTTTGATCCTACACTTTCTCTATGACTAAATTTGCATCATCCTTAGTAATTGTAAGCTCAGGAATGCCCTTATGCAGCTTCATCTTCTTGCACTTTCCTGATGACTACAATACTGTCCTTTTCAATGGAAATGTTTATGTTTGTGCAGTTGTCACTAGTAAATCCATATTTGGGGGATCTTCGCCTCATGTTTCCTCCAACATAGGAAGACTTGTATCTTTCTGCATCCTCCATTTGGTTCTACTGCATGCTCCTTCTCTTGCACTGAAGGCTTTGGGATAATATTCTTCTACCTTGGATTTCGAGTGGTTGTACTACCCCTTGTTTCTCTGGCATTCTTTGTCTCCCTCCTTGTATTGGCTACTGGGCTAGTTGTTTTCTTTGAAGTTCCAAACTATACTTGTTTCTTATCTTTTGGGACCTTCTTTGGAGTTACTAGAACCATCCATTCTTCAGGCCAATCCTTCATGTCCCATTGCACTTCTTCTCTTGTGACACAACACCTCAACTATTGCCACTCCTTGCGACACTTCCTCAAAAGTTTACATGCCATAAATTTCATCGCCAACCTCATTGCTGGTTCACTGATTCGGTTAATGATTATTACTCGAGACCCTCTCTCAGTGCCATATTTCTTCTTCATATCCTCTGCTAAATATTTTTCCATTGTCTTTTCATCCAGATAGTTCTCTGGTTTTTCTTCATTTGTTGGTAAGTCGTTGATCTCTGCAATTAAGTCCGCATCTATTGGTACATGGATCTCCATCCATAAGATGCATCCATGTACTAGTGGAAATAGTTGTTTCACACAATCATTTACATCTTTTTCCCTCCCAGAGTGGGGAATCTCTAGCAGGTTCATTGTCACATACCCACTACCGTAATCAAATTTTCATTGGTTTCTGCAGAGTTAGAGGCCCCAAATTACCTACGGAGGCCTAGCGCAAGCTAGCTCTTTTTCTCTCTCTATTCCCATGTGATCGCAGGTCATGATCACAGGTCAACTAATCATGGTGCCTCTTTGTATTTTTCACCTCGACGCTCCACTGATGCCAAATCGTTCAAATCTGCAACCGCCGAACCCCGGCAAGGTTAGCAACAGGCCAATAGGAACGAATCCCTATAGGGTTAGCAGATGGCCATTAGGAACAGCCTTGTCGCGCGGTTGAGTGGAGTACAGGTGGCTAGAGGGAAAACATGACACAGTGGGTGACGTGACAGGAGACGGGCCCCACTTCACACGCCACACCATTCCGGAAACCCCCCCCATTAAAGGCAGAATGTCAAGGGGGGTCTGGATTTCGCTTGAATGTCGTTGATCAAGGCGAATTGATCCTGACCATTCCATAGTTGCATGTTTGATTCCGGACCCCCCCTCACCGCTAAAGGAAGAACAACAAGGGGGCTCCGGAATGAAGCCTCAGCTGTAGATCTGGGCGGGTGGACCTTGGTCGTTCAGATCTGCTTGCCACTTACCCTAAGGCGCATTCATGCCCCAACTTAAAGTTGACATCTCTTTCTCACATCTGATGGTCATTATAGACCCTGAGATCCTCTGAAAGAATCCCGTTCGTTCATCGGGACTTAACCACATACTAATCATCTCGATATTTATAAGTCAGGATTTATCAAGGTGAGAGCCTGACCTCTTGTCAAAGGAACTCTCGAATCCCCGATTCTCGATTTCTCGAAACGGGTAATCTCTCGACACATAGCCTCTCGAAATCGGTCGGTCTATGACTACTTCGGGGTTTCCACCATGGAACATCCCGATATCTCCTCACCAAAACTCCCGAGTTCCCAATTCCTGATTTCCCGAAAAAGTTAATCTCTTGACATATAGCCTCCCAAAATCGGTCGGCCTACGACTGCTTTGGGGTTTCCACCACGGAACATCTCGATCTCTCGTCATCAGAACTCCTGAGTTCCTGATTCCCGATTTTCTGAAATGGGAAATCTCATGACACGTGGCCTCCTTTAATCAGACGACCCAAATCTATTTTGGGGTTTCTACCATGGAAGGCCCCGATCTTTCGTCACCAGAACTCCCGAGTTCCCGATTTCCTGAATCAAGTAATCTCTTGACACGTGGCCTCCTTTAATTGGACGACCCAAATCTATTTCGAGGCTTTTTCCCTTATTCACTGGGGGTTTAACCCTCGAGTATCTCCTGACAGATCCAACAACTTTCGGGTTTTCCAGTCGAGATCTGATGGCTCGGACAGGTTCCTAACCTGTGCATTCTTCCTCGACTTCCTGGACGGGGAAAAATCAATGGTCCAGATGTTCTCATGGACCTTGGGGATATACGATCCCGATCTCGTCACTATCCATGAAGGTACAGAAAGACAAGGTGGTAAGGAATTTAACATCCTACTTTCTTCTACCAAATCTAACGGTCATGAGTGACCACAGATTTCCCGACAGGATCTTGTCCATCGATCAACACCTATCAAGGTTAAGGTACTTATGTTTCCAACTTCTTCTTCTTATCTGACGGTCGTGAGTGACCACAGATCTCCCGACGGGATCTCGTCCGTTGATTCGATACTTACCAGGGATTTCTTAAGTCCGTGTGCCTTCACATCCCTTTTCCAGGTTCTTGATGACTTTTTCAAGAAGGGTATCTCTATGGGGAGGTTTACCCAGGGTACTATCTGAGGTAGTTAAGGGTATCTCTCTCCCGAGAACTAGGCGTGAAGTCTGAATTAGATCAATTTGCATATAAATAACAATTTAAGAGAGCATAAGCCACACATAGTATTTCCATATAAACATACAACTACCAATACTAATCAAGACACCATACCGACATTCTTATAATGAAGTCATTCATGATTTCATAGCTTATGATCATAAATGTAAGCATACATATATTTCATGATGTCAAAGGCAAAACACTTATCAGAAAGTAACACTAGGGGTTATGCAACTTTTGAGAGGGGTACTCGTTTCCACCCAACCGTAGGCTCAGCGACTCACAGTGGATTTACCACTAGCCACCCTCGAGCTAAGACCACGATGCTGTGAGACTTTGTATCTGTTTTCTAGTGACCGGGAGCAAAGGTTACTCTCCTTCCTCTCTGCTATCACCCACTCTGCATATCGCCATA
>ML777527.1:795614-865036 GCA_009831015.1 Picea engelmannii | reverse complement strand
TTTTGTGAAATTTCGGTATCTCCTCGCAACTAACCAATGCACTACTTCTCCGAGATCAGACAACTCAAAACATTTCAGTTCTTTCTTAATGGATCTTGACTCTCGATCCCATCCAATCTTCAAAATTATTTTTTGAAGGATTTCTCCCTCTATCTCTTCTGAGCTTTTAAGTTACTTATAGGACTAATCTCATAGTGATAACTCATACATATGTTACCCTCTCTTTATGGAAACAACCAACAAGGGTCACTCTTGGGAATTAGCAACAGTCCCACAGGACTCCTCTTAATCTTGCTTAAACAACTATCCTTGTTGTCGATTCTAACCATTACAGGTCAGGTAATCTAACCCTACATATTTTCATCAGTCCTCTCAATCATGAGGAGTTATATGCTCAAGGTTTAGTCTCTTAATAATACAGTGATCATAAATTTCTAAGGATCTTACCAGTCCCTACTAGATTTCCCAATCATGAAGGAGGTCTTCATTTGGTTCTTAATCCTTATCTAACCAGCCATCTCAATTGCAAGAGACTTTACCTACTTTAGTAGGTAGCCATCGTAACACTAAAACAAGACAACATAGTTCATGTCCCTTGTCTAGCTCATGCAGCTTCATAGCACAATTTATTCCACCTCCGTCATTCACACTCAGATCTTATCAGTGATAACGATCAGTGCATCCCTACTCCTATAAGAGTAGTTATCATTTTAATAGAGGGGTTACAGAAATTTCCCAGATTATAGTTTCATTCTGCAATCCTTCTCCTTAAAGAGAAAATGCAGATAACAATATCTTCTTACATGGCTCGTACCTGAGCCCAAGCAAGCCAAGTGTTGTAACCATGCTCTGATACCACTTTGTCACATACCCACTACCGTAATCAAATTTTTGTTGGTTTCTGCAGAGTCAGAGCCCCCGAATTACCTACGAAGGCCTAACGCAAGCTAGCTCTTTTTCTCTCTCTGTTCCCATGTGATCGTGGGTCATGATCACAGGTCAAATAATCGTGGTGCCTCTTTGTATTTCATGCCTCGGTGCTCCAGTGATGCCGAATCATTCGAATCTGCAACCGCTGAACCCCGGCAGGGTTAGCAACAAGCCAATAGGGACGAATCCCTACAGGGTTAGCAGATGGCCATTAGGAACAGCCTTGTCGTGCGGTTGAGTGGAGTACAGGTGGCGAGAGGGGAAAAATGACACAGTGGGTGACGTGACAGGAGACGGGCCCCACTTCACATGCCACACCATTCGAGACCCCCCCCCCATTAAAGGCAGAATGGCAAGGGGGGTCCAGAATTCGCCTGAATGTCATTGATCAAGGCGAATTGATCCTGACCGTTCTCGAGTTGCACGTTCAATTCTGGACCCCCCTTCACCACTAAAGGTAGAACAACAAGGGGGCTCCGGAATGGAGCCTCAGCTGTAGATATGGGTGGGTGGACCTTGGTTGTTCAGATCTTCTTGCCACTTACTCTAAGGCGCATTCGTGCCCCAGCTTAAAGTTGACATCTCTTCCTCACATATGACAGTTGTTATAGACCCTAAGATCCTCCTAAAGAATATTGTCTGTTCATCGGGACTTAACCACATGCTAATCATCTCGATATTTATAAGTCAGGATTTATCAAGGCGAGAGCCCGACCTCTTGTCAACGGAACTCTCGAATCCCCGATTCCTGATTTCCCGAAACGGGTAATCTCTCGACACGTAGCCTCCTGAAATTGGTCGGTCTACGACTACTTCGGGGTTTCCACCATGGAACATCCCGATCTCTCGTCACCAAAACTCCCGAGTTCTCGATTCCTAATTTCCTGAAACGATTAATCTCTCGACACGTAGCCTCCCGAAATCAATCGGTCTATGAATACTTCAGGATTTCCACCACAGAACATCCCAATCTCTCGTCATCAGAACTCTCGAGTTCCCGATTCCTGATTTCCTAAAATGGGAAATCTCATGACACATGGCCTCCTTTAATCGGACGACCCAAATCTATTTCAGGGTTTCTACCATGGAAGGCCCTGATATTTCATCACCAGAACTCCCGAGTTCCCGATTCCCGATTTCCCGAATCGGGTAATCTCTTGACACGTGGCCTCCTTTAATCGGATGACCCAAATCTATTTCGGGGCTTTCGCCCTTATTCACTAGGGGTTTAACCCTTGGGTATCTCCTGACAGATCCAATGGCTGTCAGGTTTTCCAGCCGAGATCTGATGGCTCGGATAGGTTCCTAACCTGTGCATTCTTCCCCGACTTCCTGGATGGGGAAAAATCAATGGTCCAGATGTTCTCATGGACCTCAGGGATCTACGATCCTGATCTCATCGCTATCCATGAAGGTACAGAAAGACAAGGTGGTAAGGAATTTAACATCCTACTTTCTTCTACCAAATCTAAATGTCATGAGTGACCACAGATTTCTCGACGGGATCTCGTCCGTCGATCAACACCTATCAAGGTTAAGGTACTTATCTTTCCAGCTTCTTCTTCTTACTTGACGGCCATGAGTGACCACAGATCTCCCGATGGGATCTTGTCCGTTGATTCGATACTTACCAGGGATTTCTTAAGGCCTTGCGCCTTCACGTCCCTTTTCCAAGTTCTTGATGACTTTTTCAAGAAGGGTATCTCTATGGGGAGGTTTACCCAGGGTACTATCTGAGGCAGTTAAGGGTATCTCTCTCCGGAGAACTAGGCGTCAAGTCTGAATTAAATCAGTTTGCATATAAACAACAATTTAAGAGAGCATAAGCCACACGTAGTCTTTCCATATAAACATACAACTACCAGTACTGATCAAGACACCATATAGACATTCTTATAATGAAGTCATTCACAATTTCACAGCTTATGATCATAAATGTCATCATACATATATTTCAAGATGTCAAAGGAAAAACACTTATCAGAAAGTAACACCAGGGGTTATGCAACTGCTGAGAGGGGTACTCGTTTCCACCCAACCGTAGGCTCAGCGACTCCCAGCGGATTTACCACTAGACACCCCCGAGCTGAGACCATGATGCTGTGAGACTGCGTCTCTGTTTGCCAGTGATCAGGAGTGAAGGTTACTCTCCTTCCTCTCTACTATCACCCACTTTGCATATCACCAGAGTTCTCTTTTTTCCCCTCGCGTCGTCCCCCCCAATCGCTTCTCCCCCACGCCTTATCCTCTTGTGAGGTTGTGTGTGGTGCGATTTCCTTCGCACTGGTCAGGCTTGACGGCTCTATAGATGGGTGGTTCACCTCCCCATCCCTCATTAACTCCTGAGGAGCCATCTGCCTAGCAGCCTGCGAGACATTTAATTCGGGGTCAGCGAGCCCCTTTTGGTTCTCTGAGCCAATGGAGTCTCAATACGGTATTGATTCTCGGTGGAAGTTAACGCCACCTTTCCAGGTGCATTTCGCCGCCTTTCTGCAGCCATCATGGCCTCTTTTTTCAACACATCCCCTCTCAACAGTGCTGCTATATATATTCAAAATATTATTTACATTCATCGAACTTTTTCACAAGGTCCATTCACATCACACATTCCCATTTCTGAGTTTGCCACAATACTTGGCCAGTATAGTTATTTTTACAGACTGGGGGAAACATGGTGTTACATTCATGATCCCTGTGTTATATAGTCCTGCAATCCACTACTTTTGTTAGGATTTGATCCTAACCCCTCTCCATAGGTCACTAGTTAGTAGAATACATTTTCTATATAATAAAGGCCAACATTGGTTAATAATGCCTAATAAATAAAGGAGAATAAGTCAATGTAAGAAGACCTAATAGAATCTTCCACCTCTAGAAAGATATTTTTCTAGAAATTTTATTAGAAGGTAGAATTAGTATAAATAAGAGTAGGAGGCATTGATATTTTTTTCTTGGATATTATTGTAATAGAGCTCTACTCTGCTGGAGAATTCCCCCTCAGAAAGGCAAGTGAACATTGTTATCATTAATAAATGTGTTATTTCTGGTGTTATTATGGTATTATTCTGATATTGTTCTGGATATATCATTGTTTTTTTTCTATTGCTTGCTCAATATTTTTGTTCTGCATATTATATTATATCTAGAATATTGCAAGTGGTATCAAAGCTCTTTCCAAGGAATGACTTGTGGGGCAATTGTTTTTCAGGGTAGAGGCATAGTTCGATGTCTTTAAGCTATAGAGATATGTCATTACGTGCATAAAACCACATTCGGGGAGTCATACACACAAGAAATACAAGTGGTTTTTAAGTGCACATCTGTTGGCCACCCTTGCAACCATTTTTGGTACCCCTTCGAGTGGTAGCGCATCAGAAAAATCCTATATACGGATCAGCCTAGGCATCATGAATCCTTCCATAGATAAACCAATCGACCTTCTGACTTCTATAATGCCACTGTGAATAGCACTCGGGAATATACTCTCTAGTACATGGGTAGTCGGGTAGTACGGCTAAGGGTACAGTCTAGCCTCCTTAGTTGGTGCAATGAGATATTGGGTTGAGTACTATTATTGGACCCCACACGTATATTAGAGAGCTATAGCACAGGGAAAACCCTTGTCTGTAGAACCCTTGAATACCTTAACCCTTGAGACAGAAAAATCAACAGAACCGAGAAGATCTATTACCGTGCAATTGTGTCTCCTACATTCTGGTTGTGAATTTCCTACACATTTGGGGAGTCATACACGCAAGAAATACAAGTGGTTTTTAAGCGCACATCTGTTGGCCACCCTTGTAACCATTATTGGTACCCCTTCGAGTGGTAGCTCATCAGACAAAACCTATATATGGATTGGCCTAGGAATCCTGAAGCCCTTCGTAGATAAACGAATCAACTGCCTGAGTTTTATAGTGTCACCGAGAACAACACTTGGGAAGATACTCTCTAGTACCTAGGTAATCAGGTAGTAAGGCTAAGGGTACAATCTAGCCTCCTTAGTTGGTTCCCTAAGATATTGGTACGAGTACTATCGTTGGACCCCACATGTATATTAGAGAGATATAGCACAGGGAAAACCCCTGTATGTAGAACCCTTGAATATCTTAACCCTTGGGACAGAAAAATCAACAGAATCAACAAGATCTATTGCCATGCAATTATGTCTCCTGCATTCTAGTTGTGAAATTCCTATGCATATCTTCCTATTGAGAATTTGGCCATTGTGTCACTGTAGTATTATTCAGATTGTAGTTTAACTCTGCAAGAGTACAAAAAAAAGGATGGGGCTTGTCAACACCCTTGTTTCTAACCTAGTCCATTTCATTCCTCTTTTCATTCCAATCATGTTGGTACCCTTCACTTTTAAGACATTTTTTCTCCATGGTTCCACCCCTTTCCGAGACACCCTTATTTTATACCTATCCCCTTTGACTCTTATCTTTGTCCTGATCACTCTGGTACATCTCACTTTTTGTGGTCCCGATTTCCATCTCGGCACCTCATCTACTATATAATTCGCAATCATTCCAACCACCCGAGATCAGACCCATGAAGAAAATGATACTAGGCTATCCAACTTAGAATCGTGAATGGAATCCATCCAAAATACCATACAAACAACATTCAACAACTCCCTCCCTGCAACAATCCAAGAATCCCTTTGGGACACCATGCAACCATTCATGAAAGGCAAGCAACTAGAGACCAATGTAGAGAACCCTCAACATTCCCATTATGAGCATACTCATTCCTCCCACTCCCCGTGGGGTTATCCACACTCTTGGAATTAGGTGCCCAAAGTTGACATGCATAAATTTGATGGATCCAACCCTAGAGGGTGGGTCTCTCAAATGGAACAATACTTCTCTCTCAATAATATTTGGAATGATGAGACCAAACTCCATGTAGGGGTTTTGTACCTAGATAAAGAAATATGGAAGTGGTGGTAGTGGCATAAGAAATGTTATCTATGAAATCCCACTTGGAACCTGTTCATTAAATTAGTTTGTGCTCAGTTTTATAGGGAATCACAGTTTTTAGGTAGACTCACCAAGCTGCGCCAAATCAGATCAGTCACAGATTTCATCACGACATTTGAAAAATTGGCTATCCGGACTGAGGGATTCTCTGATTCATTTTACCTTGAATATTTTATCAATGGCTTAAAGGAATCCATCCAGGCTCATGTGAGCATGCATCATCCTACTACCTAGTTGTAGGCATGTCAATTAGCAAAGGAAGTAGAGACCATCCTTCAGGCCCCACCCATGAGGGCTCTAGTTCTCAACCATCCTCACCCCTGGGCTCACCCAGCTCCGACACAAACATTGAAGGTCCAAAAAGTATCTCTAGATGAAATGGAAGAATGTTGCAAGCAAGGACATTGCAACTATTGTGATGAAAAGTATTCACCAGGGAATAAATGTAGAGAGAAAAAGTTCTTCCAGATTGATGCATCTGCTTCATCTCCTTTTGATGACATACCATATGATGAGGCTCCACCAATTGATCATGCGGAAGATCTTGTTGTAACCTCTGTGGAACCAGAGGAACCCATTATATCTTTGTTGGTATATTTACAAGACAGAAGGCAGAGTATGCATGTTGTCATTGATGGAAAGATCAGAGATCACGACGATGACGAACAGTGGTAGAGTATCATGACGATGAAGAACAGTGGAAGAGTATGATTTTGATGACAAGATCGAAAGTAAATGCTCAACAATGAAGAGAAACAGTGATCGTTGGATCACCCATTCAGAATTCCCGATGGCCGTCAGATCTGAATTTAGACAGGAGGAGTGCATAAAAAGGAGAACAAATCTCAGATGTCAGATATGAGTGCGAGGACTGACCATCGTTGGATCCAGAAGAAAGAGCACAAACTTTAAGTGCAAGGTGAAGCAAGCTTACAAAGTATCGAAAGTAGGGTGACCATTCGATCCGAAGGACACGTGGTAGCAGATGAGAAGTTTCGCAAACTCGTGAATCAGGAGAATAGAGATGAGCTAACCTCAAACTCCATGAAATGCAAAGTTGTGAAATGATCCTGGTCATTGGATCTAGAAGACATGTGGCATGTGATTGGTGTTTCGTTGACTTTCACATGGGAGGAGTCAAAGGAACATGACACAGAATCTCGCGATATGTGAAGTCACGACATGATCGCAGTCGTTGGGTCACAAAAGGTCGTGGACCGTTGATCTAGAGAGAGAATCTCTTTATGGATAAGCACTTGGCCACAACTAGTGGTCATATGAGAGGAAGGATCTAGCCAAGCTAAGCTCCATTTCGGAGATCACGACATGGAGAGTCGAGAAGACTTATTACAAGAGTTCGGAAACGTGAAATTGCATAGCACCTATTGGTGTAGTCTATGGTCATCGTTGGTGGTCATGAAAATGAAAGGTAATAATTGCTAAGCTTTATTTTCGTAGATTGTGACATGGAGAGTCGAGATGCCTCATCACAAGACTCCTGAAATTGTGAATCGTGAAGCACTTTATGGATAAGCGCTTAGTCACAACCAGTGGTTACGATAAGGGAAAGAGCTAGTAGCTAACCTCCATTTCGGAGATCGTGACATGGAGAGTTGAGATTTCTCACCACAGGATATCTGAAATGCGAAATCAGTTCTTGATTAGCCTATGGTCACAGCAAGTGGGCACATGGGATGAACGCAAGATGCTGTGAATGTAATCCAATGGTGCTGGCAAATTGAGAATCTGATTGAAGGGCTACTGTTTCACCTCATGATTAGTTGTTCAGTTACGATTCAATTAGCAGAACTAAATCATGGTTCTTGGACGTTTGGCGATTGAGTTGATGAGGAATTTCCCTTGGAGATTTGAGGTGTAACTAAATTTGGGTGAGAGCATAAAAGGGATATGCAGTGACTATGTGATGTTAGTTGTTCTCATAGAAAAAATGAGTTGAACTAGAAGAAAGGAAAATCACAGCATGCGCAGTGTGAGATCAAACTCAGAGATGAGAAACAGAAGCTGAATAGGAAGAAGCAGAGAATATTTGTAGAACAGATAGAAGAAGAGAAGAATTGTAGAATAGACCAAAGCAAAGCAGATTTATGGAACATAGAAGAATCGGTAAGAATGATATATCTGTATTGTTGATTATTCATCCAAAAATTCATAGTCAGGGAGGTCAGGTGGTGCTAGGGAGGATTGTGGTCCTCTTATATTTGATTTGGTGCTTGAATATTGGAAGTTGTATCTTCCATATAGTTGTGGCTAGAAAACGGGGTGGCAGGGTGGTGCTAGGGAAAACACAGAGTTTTTACATATGCAAATTGGTGCTTGTATAAGTCCAGTTGGTGTTGGAACACACAGGGAGTTGGTGCTTCCTTTTAGTGGGTGCTAGAGAAACAAGAAGGTTGGTGCTCTCATCAAGTTGGAGCTTGTAAAATTGAGGTAGTAGCCTCACATTAAGTTTTTTCTCAAAGATAGATGATGTACAAAACTTAAAAGACTGCCTACCATTCGAAGAAGAAGAAGTTTTCTCCCATTATGGGTTTCCTCGTGAAAATCTGTCTCTGTGTATATTTTATGTGTGACTGATGTTCATTATTTACGTTGTTCATATCTTGTATAATATTGATTGTCACTTGGAAGAGATTAAAAATTGTTTGAATAAGTCATAAATTGTTTAAGCAAAGTAACAACCGATTCACCCCCCCTCTCAGTTGTCTTAGTAATTTCAACAATTGGTATTAGAGTGGGTTCCTTTTATTTAAAGGTAGATCTGTAAGCTTAAACATGACAATTCATGAAGGAACTTCAGCCAATAAGCCTCCTCTGTTTGATGGAACAAATTTTTCCTTCTGGAAAGTTAGAATGAGAACTTACATAATGGCCTTAGGTGCTGATGTTTGGGATGTAGTAGAGATTGGATATATAAATCCTGCTTTGGTAGCTACTAAAGATGATAAGTTATAATTTAACTTCAATGCAAAGGCAATGAATTCTATCTTGAATGGACTTGTTGAAGTTAAGTTTGTAAAGGTGATGGATCTTGAATCTGCCAAAGCGATGTGGGATAAACTTATTAGCAGTTATGAAGGAAATGAGAAGGTAAAATATGCCAATCTTCAAACATATAGATTGAAATATGAACAATTAAAGATGAATGAAAATGAAACAATTAGCAAGTATTTTTTAAGAGTTGAATAACTTGTGAATTCCATGAAGGGTCTTGGTGAGAAGTTTGAAGAATCAATTTTAGTTCAGAAGATTTTAAGATCTCTGCTTAATAAATTTAATCCAAAAGTCTCTGAAATAGAATAACTAAATGATCTTAAAACTCTGTCCAGTGATCAACTCCTAGGAACTCTAACTACATATGAAATGAGAATTAGCAAAGATAAATCTATTACTAGAGAAACATTTTTTAAAGCAGACAACAATATTGATTTAGAACTAGATGATATTGAGGAAAAAATTGTGAGAAGGTTAAAGAAAGGATCAAGCAAGTACCAAGGCAAGCTTCCCTTCAAATGCTTTAACTGTGGTAAAATAGGTCATTTTGCATCTAAGTGTCCTCACAAGAAAAAGGACCAAAACTATGATGATGAAAGGAAATACAAATTTAAGAAATATAGTAAAAAGAAAAGTTTGTGTGCAAACAATGATGACTCCTCAGAAGACATAGATAGTGATTCATCCTGTGAAGACAGAGTGAATGATTTTATTCTTATGGCTATGGGAGATCTTGATGATAAACACACAGGAGGTGATATGGATGATGAAGAAGCTGTGGTGGATATGGAAAGTGAATTAATCAGTGCTTTGGAAGAAATTGACAGACTCAGATGTAAGAAGAGGAAACAAAAACAGTTGTTGATGCAGTTGAAAATAAATGGTAAAAAACCTGATGAAGACTTTTCCCTACTAAAAGTGGAGTTAGAAGAGGCAAAGAAAATAGAGGATATTCTGAAGCAACAATTATCAGAAAAGAAAGCGAGCTATGAAGCCTTAGAAGAAGAGATAGTAAAAACCAGAAAAGAGATGGAGAAGTTTAAGGCATTGTATCACCAAAATCTATAAAGTATTAAAGCCTCAGAAGGATTAACTTCCATTCTAAATCAGCAAAGGAATCCAAAGTTGAAAGCGGGCTTGGGCTATGAAGAAGGAATAGGTAGTGATCATCCAAGTAATATAGAATCCATCAAGTTTGTCAAATCTACAATCATTGACAACAACCATTCTGCAGAAACAAAGAAAGAAAATCAGCCACCAAGAAGGAATGAAAGAAAATGTACTAGAACCAAATCTGTAGATCAGAGAAATTATCAGCATGGAATAAATCGACTTGCTCAAAGAAGACAGTCTTTTTCCAGGTACAAAGAATTTTTCTATGGATATTGGTTTTTCTGTTCTAACTTTGGTCACAAAGCTGTAAATTGTTCTTTAAGATTTAGATATGAGAAATCAAGATAATAAAGGAATAATTACTTGTCACAACAAAGATCGAGACATCCAAGTAACAAACAACCAAAGACTATAAATCATGTGATGGGTGGGAAAAGGATGTAGGTGAAACATAACAACAATTATGGGCATAACAATCGCTATGATTTGTTATTCAGTGAACCAAAATGTTATATCTGCCATAATTATGGACATAAAGCTGCAGATTGTCGATTAAGGAACTATAAGCCAGATTTGAATCCCACTACTGAATATTTCAAAGTTTGGAAGAAGAAAGAATATGACAAGTGTGCATTAATGCTATCATCCCAAAGACAAAAGAATCCCTGGTATATTGACAGTGGATGCTCCAAACATATGGCTGGAGACAAAAGTAAGTTTCTAACTTTAAGTGAAATAAAATTAGAGAACGTAACTTTTGGAAATGATGCACCAGGAAAAATAAAAGGTAAAGGAATAGTCATTTTGAGTAATGGCAAAGGAAAATCTCAAGATGTGTTGTTTGTAGGTGGCCTAAAACATAATCTACTAAGTGTCAGTCAAGTTTGTGACAGAGGATGTAAAGTTTTTTTTACTTCTAAAGATTGTAAAATAAAGTCTGTGAATTCAGGACAGTTGGTTGCTGAAGGGATAAGAACATAAAACAATGTCTATGTGTTAAAAGAATAAAAAGAAGAATGTCACTTAAGCATGTATGATGAAAGTTGACTATGGCATAGAAGACTTAGACATCTAAATTTTGATCATATAATCAATCTTAGAAACAATGGGGCAGTAAAATATCTTCCAAAAATATCAATGCCATATGATTTTGTTTGTAAACTTTTCCAAATAGGAAAGCTTACTCGGACACAGTTCAAATCTAAAAACTTTCCTTCAACAGAAAAACCTCTCCAATTAGTACATATGGATTTATGTGGACCATCAAGAAAAGAAGGTACAGGAAAATAAAACTATTTTATGTTGATTATTGATGATTATTTTAGACTAACATGGGTTTCCTTTTTGAAATAAAAATATGAAGCATTTGAAAAATTCAAAGTGTTTAAGGCTCTGACTGAGAATCAAACAGGAAAAATATTGAAGGAAGTAAGGTCTGATAGAGGAAAAGATTTTATCTCATGGAACTTCAAAGAGTTCTGTGATAAACATGGGATCAAAAGAGAGTACAAAATTCCAAGGACTCCATAGCAAAATGGAGTAGTTGAGAGGCAGAATAGATCAGTACAACAAATGGCAAGATCAATGATGAATGAAAGAAATATACCTCGGACATATTGGGTGGAAGCAATTCATACAGTTGTTCATATTCTTAACAGTTGTTCATATTATAACAACAATTGTTCATATTCTTAACAGTTGTTCAGTACAACAAATGGAAAGATCAATGATGAATGAAAGGAATATACCTCAGACATATTGGGTGGAAGAAATTCATACAGTTGTTCATATTCTTAAGAAATCTCATCTTAGGCCACACAGTGACAAGACTCATGGACTATGGTTTGGAAGACCTGCTTCAATCAAGCATTTTAAAGTCTTTGGGAGTAAATGTTATATTAAGAATAATAATGAAAATATTGGAAAATATGATGATAGGACTGATGAAGGTATCTTCTTAGGTTATTCTACAAACAATAAACGATACAGATGCTACAATAAGAGGATGCATAAATTGGTTGATTGTATCGACATAAAAGTTGATGAAGAAATACGAGTACGAAATATAAGCAGTGTTGAACCAAGCACATAAGATATAGTTGAAGATGAAGATGAGTAGGTCCAAGGGTCAGAAAGAGAAGAATCTGAATCAGATGAAGATACAAATACTCAGGTTGACACAAATAAGCAGAAAGAAACAAAACCACCTATCAGAATTGTTAGAAAGAATCATCCTGAAAATAAGATAATTGGATATATAAATAAAGGAGTTCAGACAAGAAGGAAATTGATTAAAGACTCAGAACAATCTCAGGTTTCTTTTCTATCTATGATTGAACCTATTTTTTTTTATGAATCCAGCAAGTATGATGATTGGATTAGAGCCATGAAGGAAGAGCTTGATCGGATTGAGAAGAACAATACTTGGGAAAGACTAGAAGCCATCAGAATGTTTCTTGCATATTAATGTCATAAAAACTTTAAAGTATATCAAATGGATGTAAAGTTAACATTTCTTAATGGAGATCTAGAGGAAGAAGTATATATGGAGCAACCTGAAGGATTCTCACTGACAGATAATCCTGACTATGTCTGCAAGCTGAAAAAGGATTTATATGGACTGAAACAAGCACCACGAGTTTGGTATTATAGACTGGACAAATTTTTACAAGACAAAGGGTTCAAGAAAGGTACTGTTGACAACAATCTCTACATTAGGTCTGAAGGTGATGATTTACTAGTTGTTTTGGTTTGTGTAGATGACATTATTTTTTGTTGTACTAATGATTCCTCTATCCAGTGGTTTGCTAACTCTATGAAAACAGAGTTTGAGATGTCCATGATAGGCAAACTTTCATACTTTCTTGGTTTACAAGTAAATCAGAGTTCTGCAAGAATTTTTATCACTCAAGAAAAATATTTGAAAGAGATGTTGAATAAGTTCCAGATGGAAGATTCTTCCCTTGTTTGTACACCTATGGTGGTCAGTTGCAAGCTCAGTCAAGATGATGCTTCACCTGATGTTGATCAAAGGACATATAGATCAATGATAGGTAGTCTTTTGTACATCACAACATCTCGTCCTGATATAATGCAAGCTGTTGGAATGGTAGTTCGTTATCAGTCTGCTCTTAAACAAAGTCATTTAGTAGCTATAAAAAGAATAGTCAAATACTTGAAGAGAACAATGACTTATGGTCTGTGGTATCCTAGAAATCATAATTTTCAGTTAACTGCTTATTCAGATGTTGATTGGGCAAATTGTGTGGATGAGAGAAAGAGCACCAGTGGAGGTGCATTCTTCCTGGGTGACTCATTAGTAGAATGGCTTAGTAAGAAGAAGGGGTCTATTTCCTTATCAACCACAGAGGCAAAGTACATTGCTATTGCTACTTGTTGCACTCAGATTTTATGGATGATCCAAACTCTTGCAAATTTGAAGGTCATTTATACTGATATGATCCCAATTCACTGTGACAACACTAGTGCAATTAGTGTCTCTAAGAATCTTGTTCTTCATTCCAAGACTAAGCATATACCAATCAAATATCATTTTCTCAGAGAGCAGGTTACAAATAGAGTTGTTCAGCTGAATTATATTCCTTCCACAGAACAGATAGCTGACATCTTTACCAAACCGTTAGCAGCGACACCTTTTGGATATCTTCGCCAGAAGTTGGGGGTTATATATTCTTTTGTCTAATTTGTTCATCTTTTCAGGGGGAGTACATTTTGAATATCTGTTATATTTCTGGTGAATACAGTTATGGTTCTTTTGTTTATAGTTGCCAGGTGGAGTATGTGCCTATTGCATTTCTGATACCTTCGAGATGTACTGCAACAGCTCAGGGGGAGCGTGTTTCTTCTTTGACATTGATGTAAAAGGGGGAGAAGGTGTGGTAAGTGCAAGGATGATACAGTGGTAATGTTCTTCAAGAGGTTTCTGTCAATGCCAAAGGGGGAGATTGTTGGTATATTTACAAGACAAAAGGAATAGTATGCATGTTGTCATTGATGGCAAGATCAGAGATTATGTGATTATTATTTTTAGCTGCCTACACAGGGTCTATGAAATTTTATTACTCTTTATGAGTGTTTTGATTAAATGACAGTTGTAAATCTACACATTTTACCTATCATCTATTCATGCTTCGTTTTCATGACTGAAAGCATGAAAACTCACAACTATCGTTACTATTTTGTTTTAAAATTTAATTGAAAGCATATGGTTTATTACAGAATTGTGATTTCTTGCCATGAGCATGTTGCTCTCCTTTTTTGTGACCCTTTCGATTCTTAGCATGCCTAAGAGATTTATTCTTGTATGAAAAAAAGGACCCCTCCATTTGATATTTGATTTTTTTGTATTGATTTTGGTTTGATTTTTTATCATATTTCTTTCATGAAACCTTTGACTATTTGATTTTTGTAAGCTCACCTAACTTTGCAATCAAACTATGATGCACGCACTATGTTTTTAGAGTACTTTGGTCCTAGCATGTACTCAGTACCAATGTGGCATACAATGTACAGGTCGTTATTACTCCTTAGCATGGTCTCATGTTTCACAAAACTCTTCACACGCATTTTGATTAAACACCTTGCCCATCGTTTGAATCATCACAACATGTATTGATAAAGCTCGGGGCTATGGCTCTGTTTTGTTTTTGCAAAACCTACCTATGTGTTGTGTGTTAATTACCCATCCGTTCAGTATGGATCCAGTGGTAAGGGTCGAACCGAAAGGTATCCAAACTCTACTCTCATATGATAATGCTAGGGAATATTTGGAAAGGAATGGTTGGCATATTTTCATCGAAAAGTTTCAGGGTTTTAATCTTCAGGTCACCCAAGAGTTTTCCTTAACCTCTGATGGATGTAGGGAAAAAATCGGTGATGTGCAATTGGAAGTAACCGAAGAGTTCCTAAGTCAATCTACAGGATTGCCAGCGGCTGGTGAGAAACGCGAAAGTGGAGGAAGTCCCCTGGACTTCACTGTTTACCTCATGAAAAATAACCAGTTGTGATCGAGGTATGCCAATTTTGTTCTTGAAACCTAGGTGGTATGATTTACTTACTGTAGTGAAAAAATTCATCACATGTGAGGGACGATTCAAACTTGTTTTCCTATATCATTTATGCTTGCTTATGAGTTTTATTGGTTTTTTTGTTGAATATGCCTTATTACCTACTCAAAAGTCTGTATAAAATGGGGAAAAGATTTAGGAAATAGAGGTCATATTCAAGCCTATTTCATCATGGTGTGATTAAAATCATCCTCATGCACCAGTTAGAGTCACAAAATGACTGTTGGGATTCGTTCATTACACGAAATGGTTTTGGCAACCCTGTGTTGGGAGAAGTAGATAAGTCGGTCATTGAGGAAACCCTTGTGAACCCAACGACCTCTCCCCCACCTCTCCAAGCTTGTGATTTCCCCCCTTACAGTGAACCCTCAAGCTACCTTAAGGTCATTCAATAGGATAGTTGACCATTTACACATCCAAAGGATTGTATTAAAACTGTGAAGAAACCTACAGGAAAGAAGTTAAAAGGCAGTGTTGATATCAATTTCAAAAACAAAAGAGCTAGTAGGTTAATTTCTCGAAGTCTTCGAAATAAAACAAACCCCCGTGCAGACATGATCAACATGATTGAAGTGAGTAAAAGATCAGACTCAGAAATTGACAAATTCCTTGCTGAAGAGGACCCCATGTCATTCGGGTTATACCCTGACCGACCCTATAACTATGTTAATAATTTGCCTCCTTGTCTAAAGGATAACCCAGAGTTCCCTGGTATCCATCTCTGTGATAAATCTACCAGCCACATGGAGGATTCTCTGACCCATAATGTTGTTCATTCTAATGCAAACTTCTTACTGTAACTGTGTCCACTTTATGTTCTGTTATTATAACTAGCTACAAAATCGCAAGATTCTGTAGCCAGTTAAGAAAATTCAAATTGTTTGATTTGATGATTGAAAACATATCTGAGATCTTCTTATTTTCATTTGTTTTCAGGATAATTAAGGAGACCATGATTTCAAAGATGATATGAGGCACTTTTTGAGACCTCCCATCCATATCAATTTTGTATTTTGAGTAAACAAAATTAGACTATTGGTAGTTTTTTGATATCTAGTGAAATCAGGGTGGTTACATCCCCCTTTATTTTTTGAAACCAATTTGATCTTATCAACAGGAAACAATTATTTTTCCTGAAACCTATATAAACATATCATTTTGTAAACATTGGATCATCTCAGCCTGGGGCAAGAGTATTGGCGTTTTTATCGCAAACTTGAATGAATCAGAATGCATGTTACAGCTTTAGCTTTTCTGTATGATGTTTTGATTTAGGTTATGTTTATGTTGATTTGATAATAGATGGTGATTGATTTAGTCGTTGTGATTTATTATCATTTGACATGATTCATTTTATACGTTGCCCATATCTTATGTTTCAAATACAATATATACATAGTGATCATTTATCCAATTTAAATTAGGAGATTCATCTCTAATTTCTGTTGAATGTATGCATGCAAGTTCTTATGGGAAGATTTATCTCGTCATAATTACTTGTAAATCATTAGATCACTGTAACTGTGTCCCTTTTATGTTCTGTTATCAAAACTCAATCTCCAGTGCATTGTTTCTCTTTTGTTCGGAACAACATTACAATCTGTTGTAGGTTTACTTCCCAGATAAGGTGGCTGGATATTCCCTGTTGAATAGACATTGGATGCAATAACAGGTTAGCCTGTTATTTGATTTCATTAGCTTGTTGAATATAGAATTTTTCCATATATAGAACATTTTCTACTATCTATTACTTTATGTTCAATTAGGCAGTTTAATGTTTGATTTCATGAGTGTATACATCTAAGAAAACAAACCAAAAAATTAGATAATATTTTCACTTTCTTTATTATTGTTGCTAAAGTAACCAATTCAAATTTAATTTTTTATGAGTTTAGATTAAAACTCGTGTTTTGTATAGATTGTATATAAAGTTATTGAACATATTTCAGTTAAATAAATTGTACATATATATATTTAAATGTACTTATAGATTTTAGTAATTGTTATTTATTAGGTTATTGTTTTTCCTTTAGTTATTTTTTTGCTTTCTTTAGGACTTAGATCGGCCAAAGGAGCTGCAAAACTCATTGGAGTGAATTAATCCAAACGGCTTGGTTTAATTAGACAACCCAAGACCGGATTCACTCCTCCAGTTGACGAGCGGTCAATTTTGCCCGCCAACAAATGGCGCTACAAGGAGGGTCTGAAAACTATTAATGGCACGAGGAGGTCGCAAGACTCCTCCCCCACCTACCTGCTCACCTATAGTAACTAGAATTCATTCAGACAACAACATTGTCCCTCAAACAAAAACCACATCAAACGACAATCCACGGATCACCGTTGAACCAGTAACTCCAAATCCCCCAGGTGGCAACATACAAGAGATTGTTCATCAATCCCTCATAAGAACGCATAGTGCCTTAGCCCGTATCAGACAACCAGGTCGACCTTTGAACCAACCATTAGACTTCTCTGATATCAGAGAGCAACTTGAAGGTACTGCTCTTACCTTAAACCCTACGTATCCAGATCATATCCTCACTCCTGCAGCAAGAGGATCTGGTATTCTACCATCACTGCCCCCTTCATCTCCTTCTTCGTCTGGAGAAGAATCATCAGACAAAGGAAATTCTTCATCCTGGCCTTCGACACCCCACACACCTATGGAAAATCCAAAAAATCCCACCAGACCTTGGCTCGACCAAGATGCAGTAGCCATACCTGGTCCCCAACATCCTTTGCCTAAACACCCAGAGAAATGGCTCCCTAAATTTGACCTAGACTCCAAGCAAATCACTGAAGATCACATCAAAAATTTTATGCTAGCCATTAGGGTCCATAGTATTGAGCATGAAGACGTAGTGTGCAGATTGTTTCCCTACACCTTTGAAGGCAATGTCTCTACCTGGTACTTTGCCCAACAACCCCACACCATTGTGTCATGGGATAAATTTGAGTCCTGTTTCCTTGAGAAGTTTGGAGACGAAAAGTCTCCTGAAGTTCTAGTGTCATGGAGATTTCTAGTTTAAAAATGAACCCCAAAGAAAAGATCAAAGACTTTAATTAGAGGTTTCTCACAATAAAGAACTAGATCCCTACAGATTCAATGCCTGCTAAGAATCTTATTATCGCATACTACACGAAATCATTACATCAAAACATAGCCATTTGGGTAAAGAGATCCAAGAAAGCCACGTTGTTAGAAGCCTTCGAAGAGGCCAGTCAGATCGAGAAAGACATTCTTAGTTTAAAATACACTACTAGCAACGAGATAGAGACTAGTTCATCTTCCAAAAGGAAAATCAAAATCCTTCCTAGACCTTCCCAGAACAAAGCTCAACCTGAGAGTTCGGATTTAGAAAACTTACAGAAAGTGGTTCAGAAATTGTCCAATCAAGTTATAGATTTGAAAAGGTCGGTTGAAGAAGCTTCTTCAAGCAAAGGGCCCTACAAACCCCCTTTTAGGAAGCCTTTTCCCACCAACTGACCTAATTCAAATAATGAAGGCCTAGATCTAGAAAGCCTGCAATTTGCTATTCAAACGATCCTAGAAGCACACGATAACTTGATCCCTCCCAAGATTCATGAAGAAGTAGCTGAACAAAAGACGGTAGAAGAAGATGAATCCTCACCGAATATTTTTGAACATTTTTCAAATAGCATTTTCCAAGCTAATTTCGAAACAGTGCATCCTTACAATACTAGGAGCAAGACAACAAATAAGCCTTCTTCCGAAATTACGATGCGTTTGCCTAAAAAGCAATCTAAATCAACTGAGACTAAACAGAATCTAGTAAACCCAAGTTTAGATTATGATTTAATTGAAGATCTAAAAAATCTTAGGGCTAATATTTATGTTTACGAATTATTAAAATTCCCTTTTCTTCTGCAAAATATGTTGCAGAATATTGCAAAGAATAGCAAAAATAGCAATCCGAGTAGTAACAAAGGTGTTCAAAACAACCCCAAAATTCCTCAAAAGGCCTCCGCCAAAACTACATCCAAGCCTCATGATAAAGGAAACCTTCTTGTAAATAATGTAAATAATGTAGATAAACTAGTTTCAAAGGATGCGATTAAAAACAACAAACTTCTGCTGTTAGTACTCGTAAAAATGCTCCTCCATTTTTGTTGACTTTTGAAATTTTCAATAGGAATGTACATAACTATATGGTAGATTCAGGTGTGTCATCTAATGTAATGCCTTGGTATATCTGTCAAAAGATTAAAGTCGAAGTTTAACCATCCAGCTTGATCGAACTAGTGTTAAAGTGATAGGCGAATTAAGAAATGTGCTTATAAGATTGTCATCTAATCCTAAAGTTCATCAAGTGATTGATATTATTGTTGTAGATATTCCAGAAGTTTATGGTTTGTTTTTAAGTAGAGACTGCTCAGAACAATTACATGGATATTTTGCGACGGATTGGTCTCACTTATGGCTGCCCGAGAATGGAAAACCCAACAGAATCAAGGTAAATCGTGAACATTATCTGAAGTTTACGGTGACTGATTTAAATGATCCCAATGAACCATTCACTCCTTCTGCCAATTTGCTTGAAATACAAGGTATGGATACTTTTTTCAGAAATTTCATGGCCGAAACATCCACCATGACTGACCCAGAACAACAATCAGAAGTTATGACATGCACGCAGTCAACAACCTTCTCTCAGTGGTCACATACACCCGACGAGAATCAAATATGGTCTCTTTACTTTGATGGGTAAAAATCTAAGGAAGGAGCTGGTGCAGGGTGCATGCTCATCGATCCAGCAGGTAACAAGTCTCTGATTGCTTGCCGGTTGGAATTCGAATGTACAAACAGCATAGCCAAATATGAGGCACTCCTGCAAGGCCTCAGAAAAGCATTAGATTTGAACATTCAAAATTTGACTGTCTTTGGTGATTTGGAAATCGTGGTTAGACAGGTAAAAAATTCTATCCACTGTTTATCTCTGCACCTTAAAAGCTATCAGACTGAGGTATGGAATTTGATGAACAAGTTTTCTGCATTTAACATAAATTATATTCCTAGATTGAATAATTCGGAAGTTGATTTGTTAGCTAACGTCGCTTCAAAACTTTTTCCTGTAGAAGGCTTATCTTCGAATGCTTTTTCCGTCGAATTGTTGTTTAGATCGTCTGTCCCAGACAATATCGCGAATTGGAGAGTCTTCGATGACGATCAACAGATCATAAGTTTTCTACATATGGAAGAAACGTTCCAGGGTGCGATGATTGACGAAGGTACCCATGATGAAAATCTTCACGACTTTACGGTAATACCAGATCCAAGATCTCTAGAATCTTCATCAGACATGGTAAACTCTATCCCAAAATCTGTAGTTAGATTAGAAAAATTTTATGATCTTCACGACAAGTTCAGAAAATCAGTGAATTGTAAAACGAATAGTTCCTCTTTGACGCATGAAAAAGAAAATTTGGGAACTAAAGACAATTCATAGTGCATTAATTTAGGGTTGGGGTGTTCTGAGCAAGAAAAAGTAGCATTTATTAAGTTGTTTAAGGAATTTAAAGATGTTTTTTCTTGGATGTACGGCGACCTAAGAACCTTTGATCCTAACATCATACAACACGTTATTCCCATGAAACCCCAAACCCAACCTTTTCAACAAAAGTTAAGGAAAATGCACCCCAAACTTGAACCAATGGTCAAGAAGGAATTAAACAAACTCCTGAACGCTCAGATAATTTTCCCAGTTAGCCCCACTCCAGAGTATCATGGGATAAATTTGAGTCCTGTTTCCTTGAGAAGTTCGGAGACGACAAGTCTCCTGAAGTTCTAGTCATGGAGATTTCTATCTTAAAAATGAACCCCAAAGAAAAGTTAAAAGACTTTAATCAAAGGTTCCTGACTCTAAAGAACCAAATACCCACGAATTCGATGTCTGCTGAAAATCTTATTGTCGCATACTACACGAAAGCCTTACATCAAAACATATCCATTTGGGTAAAGAGGTCTAAGAAAGCCACATTGATAGAAGCCTTCGAAGAGGCCATTCAGATCAAGAAAGATATTCTCATCTTAAAAGAAAATACCGGTAACGAGATAGAGACTAGTCCATCCTCTAAGAAGAAAATTGAAATCCTTCCTAGACCTCCCCAAAACAAAGCTCAACCAGAGAGTTCGGATCTAGAAAACTTACAGAAAGTCATTCAGAAGTTATCCAATCAAGTTATATATTTGAAAAGGTCGGCTGAAGAAGCTTCTTCGAGCAAAGGGCCTAACAAACCCCCTTTTAGGAAGCCTTTTCCCACAAACCGACCTAACTCAAATTCTGAAGGCCTAAATCTAGAAAGCTTACAATTTTCTATTAAAATGATCCTAGAAGCACATGATAACTTGATTCCTCCCGAGATTCCTGAAGAAGTAGTTGAACAAGAGACAGTAGAAGAAGATGAACCCTCTCCAAACATTTTCGAACATTTTCCGGATAGCATTTTTCAAGCTAATTTCGAAACAGTGCATCCTTACAATACTAGGAGCAAGACAACAAATAAGTCTTCTTCTGAAATTGTAACTACTATGCCTCCAAAATAGTCTAAATCAATTGAGACTAAACATAATTCAACAAACCCAAGTTTAGATTATGATTTGATTGAGGATCTAAAGAAACTTAGCGCTAACATTTATGTTTATGAATTATTAAAATTCCCTTTTCTTTTGCAAAAGATGCTGCAAAATATTGCGGAAAACAACAAAAACAACAATCCAAACAACAACAAAGGTGTTGAAAACAGCCCCAAAACTCCTCAGAAGGCCTCCGCCAAAATGACATCTGAACCTCATGATAAAAGAGACCTTCCTGTCAATAGTGTAACAAATGTAGATAAACTAGTTTCAGGGGCTGCGATTAAAAAACAACAAACTTCTATTGTTAATACTCACAGAAATGTCCCTCCCTTTTTGTTGAATTTTTAAATTTTCAATAGGAATGTACAGAACTATATGGTAGATTTAGGTGCATCATCTAATGTAATGCCTTGGTCTGTCTGTCAAAAAATTAATGCCGAAGTCCAACCATCTAGCTTGAAAATTATCCAGCTTGATTGAACTAGTGTTAAAGTGATAGGCGAATTAAAAAATGCGCTTATCAGATTATCATCTAATCCTAAAGTCCATCAAGTGATTGATATCATTGTTGTAGATATTCCATAAGTATATGGTTTGTTTTTAAGTAGATATTGGTCAGAACAATTACATGGTTATTTTGCAATGGATTGGTCTCACTTGTGGCTGCCTGAGAATGGAAAGCCTAACAGAATCAAGGTAAATCATGAATGTTATCTTAAGTTCACAGTAACTGATTTAAATGATCCTAATGAACCATTCACTGCTTCTGCCAATTCACCTAAAGTACAGGGGATGGACACTTTTTTCGGCAATTTCATGTCCGAAACTTCTACCATCACTGACCCATAACAACAATCTGAAATTATGACATGCACACACTCAACAACCTTCTCTCAGTGGTCACATGTACCTGACGAAAACCAAATATGGTCTCTTTACTTCAATGGGTCAAAATCTAAGGAAGGAGCTGGTGTAGGGTGCATGCTCATTGATCTGGTAGGTAACAAGACTTTGATTACTTGCCGGTTAGAATTCGAATGTACAAACAACACAGCCGAATATGAGGCACTCCTGCAAGGTCGTAGAAAAGAACTAGATTTAAACATTCAGAATTTGATTGTTTTTGGTGATTCAGAAATAGTGGTTATATAGGTAAAAATTTCTATCCACTGCTTATCTTTTCACCTAAAAAGATATTAGACTGAGGTATGGAATTTGATGAACAAGTTTTCTGCGTTCAACATAAATTCTATTCCTAGATTGAATAATTCTGAAGCTGATTTGTTAGCTAACGTCGCTTCAAAACTTTTTCCTGCAGAAGGCCTATCTCCGAATGCATTTTCCATCAAATAGTTGTTCAGACCATCCATCCTAGACAACATCACAAATTGGAGTCTTCGATGATGATCAATAGATCATCAGTTTTCTGCATATGGAAGAAACTTTCCAGGGTGCAGTAATCGACGAAGGTACCCATGAAGAAAATCTTCGCGACTTTACGGTAATACCGGATCCAAGATCCCTAAAGTATGCATTAGACATGGTAAACTCTATCCCGAAATCTGTGGTTAGATTAGAAAAATTTTATGATCTTCACGATAAGTTCAGAAAATCAGTGAATTGTAAAACGAATAGTTCCTCCTGGACACATGAAAAAGTAAATTTGGGAACTAAAGACAACCCATAGTGCATCAATTTTGGGTTGGGATGTTCTGAGAAAAAAAAGGTAGCATTTATTAAGTTCTTTAAGGAATTAAAAGATGTTTTTTCCTTGACGTACGACAACCTAAAAACCTTTGATCCTAACATCATACAACACATTATTCCCATGAAACCCCAGACCCAACATTTTCAACAAAAGTTAAGGAAGATGCACCCAAAACTCGAACCAACAGTCAAGAAGAAATTAAACAAACTCCTGAATGCTAAAATAATCTTCCCAGTAAGGCACACACAGTGGGTCTCTAATCTTGTCCCCGTCAGAAAGAAGAGTGGTGAAATCTGACTATGTGTCGATTTCCGAAATCTTAACCGAGCGTCTGATAAAGACAACTACCCTGTCCCTCCCATGGAGCAGATCCTTCAACAGGTATCTGGTTCTGAAATATTATCCTTGTTGGATGGTTTTTCAGGGTATAACCAAGTCTTTATGTCTCCCCCAGACCAGCTCAAAACTACTTTCCGTACCCAATGGGGCACCTACGCTTATAGAAAGATGCCCTTTGGGCTCATAAACAATGGTGCCACTTTTTAGAGAGAGATGGATATCGCTTTCCGCGGCTTAATCAATCAATCTGTAGTAGTTTACCTGGATGACGTCACTGTCTTCTCAAAAAATAAAGGAGATCATCTAGCTTATTTAAGATATGTTCTACAACGATGTTGTAAGTATGACATTTCTTTAAATCCTAAAAAATTTGTCTTCGCAGTAGAACAAGGTAAGCTCCTCGGATTCATTGTGTCAAATGAAGGGATGATTATCGATCCTGAAAGGACCCAATTCATTTCGAAACTCCCCCCTCCTTCGTAAAAAAATTCCATGCAATCTTTCTTAGGACAGATAAAATTTGTTAGGAGATTCGTCCCCAAATTTTCGAAAATGGTGAGACCATTACAAAAATTAATAAAAAAGGATGTACACTACCATTGGGGACCTTTAGAAAGTCAGGCTTTTGATTCAATTAAAAAGGCCATAATAGACGCTCCTTCTCTAATGAGCCCTGATTTTTCATGAGACTTCACTCTCTACACTTTTACCTCTAACTATTCTTACGTTGATGTCCTAACTCAAAAGAACGCTGAAAATAATTAAGTCCCAATTGCCTTTATGAGCTCATCCTTCAAGGGAGCAGAACTTAATTACCTAACAGTAGATCAGCAAACTTATGTTGTTTTTAAAGTAGTAAAACACTTTCGATCTTATCTGTTGAAATCTAGGACGAAAATCATTGTCCCTTACCCGGCTGTCAGAAATTTGTTAGTACAGAAAGAACTAGGTGGAAAAAGGGCAAACTGGGTCACATCCTTACAAGAATATGACATAGAAATCACCCCAGCACAAATTGTTAGAGGCTAAGGTTTATGCAACTGGTCGTCGATTCAGCTATAGGACAGCAAAATGAAACTGATATGTTAAATCCAGTTTAGCACCATCAAAATCAAATCTGTTGTGCACAAAACTTTGTTAGTTCCTGGTACGATGACATCAAATTTTGCCTTATACACAGATCAGCTCCCCGTCACCTTGATCCCCCAAAAAGGAGAGCACTAAGATTAAAATCTTCTTCTTTTCAACTGATTAATGGTATTTTGTTTTGCCAAAATTTTGACGGAATACTTATGCGTTGACTTGAAAAAGATGAAGCAGAAAAAGTCTTATTGGAGTTGCATGCAGAGGAAGTTGGTGGGCATTTCAGTGGAGACACCACCGCCCAGAAAGTATTAAGCGCTAGTTATTACTGGCCAACCCTTTTCAAGGACGCTCATGCCTTATGCCGCAAGTGTGTGATTTGTCAAAAGACATCTAGATGGATACAGAAACCAACATTCCCATTGCAACCAGTCTTGGTATACTCCCCTTTTCAGTAGTGGGGCCTGGATATTATAGGCCTATTAAATCTGGCATCCTCGCAGCAGCATAAATACATCATAATAGCCACAGATTATTTCACCAGGTGGTCCGAGGCTGCCCCATTAAAAGTTGTAAATTCCAGCCAGGTAATATCCTTCCTGAATTCAAATATTATCACTTGTTTCAGTATTCCTGAATGCTTAGTATTTTACAATGCTTCCTATTTTTCGTCTCTTGAAATGAGTAATTTCGCTCTAGAAAAAGGAATCAAATTAAAGTACTCTGCCAGCTATTACCCCTAAGGCAATGGTTTGGCAGAATCAACTAATAAAAATCTGATCAAAATTATCAAGAGAACGGTCTCTGAAAACCATAAAAACTGGCATAACACACTGTTGAACGCAATCTGGGATGACAGAGTAACTCCTAAAATTGTTGTGGGTAACTCACCTTTCTTTCTCGTTTATGGCACGGAAGCGATTCTTCCACTGCATGTCCTTCTTCCATCTCTGCAGTTATCGTAGAAGGTACAGGAAGAAGACTGTGTCCCCTTGGAAAGTCGAATTAATGCTTTGTTAAAGTTAGAGGAAGTAAGGGCTCAAGAAAAAGGAAATTTGGATCAACATCAACTCATTATTAAAAACTGGTTTGATTCCAATTCTGCCTCTGATAGAAATTTTGAGGTAGGTGACCTTATCCTAAAATGGGACAAACCTCATGAGGGAAAAGGAGAGCATTCTAAGTTTCAGAACTTGTGGTTGGGACCATTTTTAATTGCTGAGAAACTGGGTCCTAGTTCCTTTCTCTTACAGAATTTAGAGGGATAGCCAGACACCTTCCCGGTGAATGGCCAAGCTCTAAAAAAGTACTTTACCTGATGACGCTCCCATACACCCTTTGTAAATATTTTTTGTCTTGTTTTATTTTCTGTTTGTTTTTCTTTTCTAGTTTGTTTTGCTTATCGGTCTTTCTTTTGAAACACATATGTCTGCACCACGGGCTAGCTCAAACAAAGAAAACATAAAAACTTCCCCTCGAAAATGACTGCTGAAAGTTGTTGAAACATTAATTGTTGTATTTCTCTGAAATTGTAGCCATGTTAAAGATGACTTTTTGTTTGAAAAACATTTTCTTGGTTTCAATCTGCAATTGAAAGTATTCATGACCATCTATAAAATCCTTTTTACGTTGTCCCTGTTCTTTAAGAGAACAACTCAACAATGTCTCCATGTTCTTGAAAGTTGGTTTTATTAATAAACTATTTCTAGATCTTGATGAAGGAGAACTAAAAAAAAAAAAATTCAAGGACTATGACATATCAAGTTGTGTTAAAAAACTAGAATTTTCAGCGTCACCACGCTCTATTGAATATCTTTAAAAACTATAATATAAACTTTCAGAGAGTTGTGGGAAGTGCTTGTAAACCCACCGAGACACTGAATAGGTCTGCTGGCAGCGGGTAAATGCATGCATGATGCCAAGATAACTTCGTCAGGGTACTGAACAGGCCCGCTGGCAGTGAAGCAATGTTAGGTAAAAGAAAATTCTCAGATGTGGATTCTGTTTCGGCCTTAAACGTCCTTCGTTATGATCTGGAATTTCTTGATAGGATACAGATATCAGAGTGGGTTAATTGACATCCCTGTCGAGGCTATGGATGCCTACTGGCAGCAGCGGCCCTGTAAAAAATATTGAAGATTTTAACTTAACATCGTGGCTCTCTTTTGCCAAGATTGTAACCAGTTTTCGTTTCTTTAAAAGTAAAAGTTGTCTGAAACCGAACTGCGTTATGATTATTTGAGATGTTCAAACAACTTTTTGGTTGTTTTTGATTCAAATTTTTTCAGATTATTCTAACCTGAACTCATTCGTGTGACAGAGATAACTGCTTCTCCCAGCATGTCGCCATTGTTGGCAGCGATTATGTGATTATTATTTTTATAAGCTGCCTACACAGGGTCTATGAAATTTTATTACTCTTTATGAGCGTTTTGATTAAATGATAGTTGTAAATCGTCACATTTTACCTGTCATCTATTCATGCTTCATTTTCATGACTGAAAGCATGAAAACTCGCAACTATCGTTACTATTTTGTTTTAAAATTTCAATGAAAGAATATGGTTTATTACAGAATTGTGATTTCTTGCCATGAGCATGTTGCTCTCCTTGTTTGTGACCCTTTCGATTCTTAGCATGCCTAAGAGATTTATGGTTGTATGAACGAAAGAGCCCCTCCATTTGATATTCGAATTTTTTGTATTGATTTTGGTTTGATTTTTTATCATAATTCTTTCATGAAACCTTTGACTATTCGATTTTTGTAAACTTACCTAAATTTGCAATCAAACTATGATGTGCGCACTATGTTTTCAGAGTACTTTGGTCCTAGCATGTACTCAGTACCAAGGTGGCATAGAATTTATAGGTATATATTACTCCTTAGCATGGTCTCGAGTTTTACAAAACTCTTCACATGCATTTTGATTAAACACCTTGCCCATCATTTGAATCATCACATCATGTATTGATAAAGCTCAGGGCTATGGCTCTGTTTTGTTTTTGCAAACCCTACCTATGTGTTGTGCGTTAATTACCCGTCCGTTCAGTATGGATCTAGTGGTAAGGGTTGAACCGAACAACATCCAAACCCTGCTCTCATATGATAATGCTAGGGAAGATTTGGAAAGGAACGGTTGGCATATTTTCATCGAAAAGTTTCAGGGTTTTAATCTTCAGGTCACCCAAGAGTTTTCCTTAAACTTTGATGGATGTAGGGAAAAAATCGATGATGTGCAATTGGAAGTAATCGAAGAGTTCCTAAGTCAAGCCATGAGATTGCCAGCGGTTGGTTAGAAATGGTTCAAAAACGTGAAAGTGGAAGAAGTCCCTTGGACTTTATTGTTTACCTCACGAAAAATAACCAGCTGTGATTGAGGTATGCCAATTTCATTATTGAAACCTAGGTGGCATGATTTACTTGTTGTAGTGAAACAACTCATCGCATGTGAGGGATGATTCAAACTTGTTTTCCTATATCATTTATGCCTTCTTATGAGTTTTATAGGTTTTCCGTTGAATGTGCCTTATTACCTACTTAGAATTCAGTATAAAATGGGAAAAAGATTTAGGAAACAGAGGTCAGATTCAATCCTATTTCATCATGGCCTGATTAAAATCATCCTCATGCACCAGTTAGAGTCACAAAATGACTGTTGGGATTCGTTCATTACACGAAATGGTTTTGGCAACCCTGTGTTGGGAGAAGTAGATAAGTCGGTCATTGAGGAAACCCTTGTGAACCCAACGAACTCTCCCCCACCTCTCCAGGCTTGTGATTTTTCCCCTAACAGTGAACCCTCGAGCTACCCTAAGGTCATTCAATAGGACAATCGACCGGTTACACATCCAACCGATCGTATTAAAACTATGAACAAACCTACAGGAAAGAAGTTAAAAGGCAGTGTTGATGTCGATTTCAAAAACAAAAGAGATGGTCGATTAATTTCTCGAAGTCTTCGAAATAAAAAAAAACCCCATGCAGACACAATCAACATTACTGAAGTGAGCAAAATCTTAGACTCAGAAATTGACAAATTCCTTGCTGAAGAGGACCCCGTGTCATTCGGGTTATACCATGACTGACCCTATAACTATGTTAATAATTTGCCTCCTTGTCTAAAGGACAACCCAAAGTTCCCTGGTATCCATCTCTGTGATAAATCTATCATCCGCATGGAGGATTCTTTGACCCATATTTTTGTTCGTGCTAATGCAAACTCCTTACAGTCACAATGTGATGTGTGTCGATCGTGGATCGACAAATACTATAACAATGTTCCACTTCTACAGTCACGAGTCAAGTCCTTAAGAGACCAAGTTGATATGTTGACAAATGAAAACAACAAACTTGAATCCATCATCCAAGGGAAGGAGAAACGTTTAAAAACTACAGGCCATGTGATGTTCAAAAACATAGAGGCAGCTACAACTATCGTTAACTCCAAAGTTTCTTGATACATTTTGATTTCATGATTAGAGGTATGATTTTTTTTATTTAATAGCATGATTGTGTCATTCTTAAGTTGGGATATTCAATTTGATTGAATAAAACAATTTTTATTATTAAGATTAGGCTGTTTTGTTTATTCAATAAAATAAGATTGCATTTGCTATTATAACTAGCTACAAAATTGCAAGATTCTATAGCTAGTTAAGAAAATTCAAATTGTTTGATTTGATGATTGAAAACATATCTGAGATCTTATTTTCATTTGTTTTCAGGATAATTAAGGAGCCCATGATTTCAAAGATGATATGAGGCACTTTTTGAGATCTCCCAGCCATATCAATTTTGTATTTTGAGTAAACAGAATTAGACTGTTGGTAGTTTTTTGATATCTAGTGAAATCAGGGTGGTTGCATCCCCCTTTATTTTTTGAAACCAATTTGATCTTATCAATAGGAAACAGTTATGTTTCCTGAAACCTATATAAACTTATCATTTTGTAAACATTGGATCATCTCAGCCTGGGGCAAGAGTATTGGCGTTTTTATCGCAGACTTGAATGAATCAGAATGCATGTTACAGCTTTAGCTTTTCTGTATGATGTTTTGATTTAGGTTATGTTTATGTTGATTTGATAATAGATGGTGATTTATTTAGTCATCGTGATTTATTATCATTTGACATGATTCATTTTATATGCTGCCCATATCTTATGTTTCAGATACAATATATACACAGTGATCATTTATCCAATTTAAATTAGGAGATTCATCTCTAATGTCTGTTGAATGTCTGCATGCAAGTTCTTACAGGAAGATTTATCTCGTTGTAATTACTTATAAATCATTAGATCACTGTAATTGTGTCCCCTTTATGTTCTGATAAAAAATTAGATAGTATTTTCACTTTCTTTATTATTGTTGCTAAAGTAACCAATTTACATTTGATTTTTTACGAGTTTAGATTAAAAATCATGTTTTGTACATATTGTATATAAACTTATTGAACATATTTCAGTTAAATAAATTGTACATATATATATTTAAATGTACTTATAGATTTTAGCAATTGTTATTTATTAGGTTATTGTTTTTCCTTTAGTTATTTTTTTCTTTCTTTAGGACTTAGATCGGCCAACGGAGCCGCAAAACCCGTCGGAGTGAATTAATCCAAATGGATTGGGTTAATTAGACAACCTCGGACCAGATTCACTCCTCCAGTTGACGAGTGGTCAATTTCGCCCGCCAACACTTTCTTATTCCAGTCTCCACATATAGATCTTTGATCACTACCAGTTGCTCTTCAGTTGGGGATGATAACACTTAAAGCTAGAACCAATTGATAGAATTAGAATGCAAGATTGCTTGAAATTGAACATCGCACAAAGAAAAACAAGATTTTGTCTCAAATAAGAACCAACACACATATGCCTAGGTATGAAAAAAGAAGAGGGGGAGAATGAGAATTGAGACGAAATTGTGTAGCATCAAGATTCTTTAGGAGATGCAATCAAGATTTTGGAGGTAAATTTCTCACAACACTAGTCATTTTGTGTGCAGATTTTAATTTGTTGTTGTTATTACCTCCGACAACATGCATATTCTCTCAAGTTGGAATGATTCATATTGATCTGGAATTAATTCTTTTGTTTTATACAAGGGTCTATACCAAACCCATTTGTTTCCCATATTTTCTGAGCCGTTGTTTTTTTCATTGGGAGATGATACCATCTGCAAAATACGACCAATATTATCTTTGGCTCAAATCAAGATCTGTATCTTTCATCTGTAGAAACCAATTTTATTTGCAAGTAACACAAATATTCTCGAAAACTCGTTGCATAGAATAAGGAAAAAAAAAGTGTCAGGAATCGATGATTATACAATACAAAACCTTGGGTTTATTTTTAAAGTAAGCTAAGTATAATATGACAAGTTACTTCGGTTTATTTTAACCTTTTGGGAAAATCAACATGATGGTTTGATGATTAATGTGATCGGTACAGACAAAATGCCATTGTATGGTCATTGTTGGATGTATGATATTAATTACAAGTCGTGAGCTTCAATCTTGCAGACTCTCTATGTCACAGAAATGACACGTCAAGAAAGACTGTTAGGAGGAGCTTATTTAATGACGAGCTCTGTTAAGTAGGTAGAAGTCACTCAAAATTTATTGTTGTATTAATTGTTAGAGTCATTTTTACTTCTACAGGAAGTCTGAGTCTTATCTATATATGCTCGAGTCTTTAGTTAGTCGATAGGAAGTTGAACATGCAGAGAAGTAACAACAACAGTTGAAGGTAGTCAAAGAATTCTGAGAGCTCAAGATCTATCTGTATGTGTGTGTTTGTAAGTTGCAGAAGTTTGTTCAGAAGTCATTGGAGCCAAAGCTCAACATAGTATTGTATTTTGTATTAACATGCAAAGTCAAAGTTCTTATTATATATCAAGTATTTTGTGTGTTATCAAATTCATGTGTATTTCTCATCTTCTATTATGTTTATGAGTTTAAGTGTTAAATATTAGCACAGAGTGAAGAAATTATTTCATTAAGTGTTTTATCACAATGTGCAGTAAGTCGTGTGGTTTGTGCATTGTGTTTTTCCTGAGATTAAACTTAAGGCTCAAAGCATACTGTCAGGCATCATGAATTAAGGAAGGTTTGTTTTAAAGTGTTTTTTCTTCCGTTAGTTATGTAAGAAGTAAATCCTCTAATGAAATTAATAATTGAATAGAATAGAGGCCATGTTTTGTCGTCTGAGTCAGTTTATCAAAAGAGTGGTGAGGGAGAAAATTACAAAACTATTAAACAAGTTAAGGCATCAATGACAAAAGAATCTTACCCTATTTATAGTAGAAGAAAAATGTAAATGCACTTCTGAAAGGATATATAATGTAGTAATCCAAATAACTTGCAGGTCTTGTATTTGCTGATAACAAATACAAAGGAAAAACTACTTGCTTATTAAATAACTAAATGAAATGTAATCACAGTAGATGTTGTACTAAATTGTAATCATCACTTGTCAAGGAGTAACATAAAGAAAACTAGAAAAATGGAATACAAGAGAGGCACATAACTCAAACAACACAAAATTTGGAATCCTTGTCTGCACTTGTATTAATACTCACAAAGGATGAGTTTTCTTAGTTACAATATGACAAGAAGCAACCTTTGTTCATTCTTTTGAATGTATATTTATACAAAATATTCTCAACCCTAAGCGGTTGGAATTCTCCTTATTTCTTAAAATCAACGGTTACAAGATGATAAATTTGGAATGCTTCGCTTACTTTTCCTCTGTCTCTTTTTCATGCTGACAGAGGTGTTTTTCTTTATTTCCTTCCATCTTGGGCACAAATAATCTCTAATCATGACATGTACAACTGATATGCACAGGTTACCTCATTGGTTCTTTGAGGTACTTCCTTTTCCTCTCTCAATGCATTCGACACACCTGCTTACAAATTATGCTATTAGTTTGGAGGGTTCTGTCACATCCTTTGCCTAAAAAATATACAATTTATTTTCTAATTGTGGAAACCTGTCTTCCATTATTTTGTCTTCTGAAGTCATTGACTGTAGCTTTAAATTAGGTTTCACTAGCCATCTATCTATCTGATTGATATTGAGCTTCTTCTAAGCTTGTTTTGATATCAAGTTGGTGCTTAGCTATGTCAAATTGTCCCAATACCTCAGAATGATCATCTTTTCTCAGGCCTAATGACTCATTATTTAGTGATTGAAAATCTTATTCACAAGCTTCTTTGATTTCCTTAGTTGTTCTTGTACTTTCGGCTATGTTGGCTTCCCAAGTCTTCAATATTATGTCACCTCTGACCTGTTCCAAAACAAACAACCTGGGAACCAAAAACATTTCCTCTCTGGCCGATGACACAACCGCTATTTGAAAAGTGGTTCGAGATGCGATCGCCTCTCTCTCTCTGAAACAAATGTTATCCAATGATTGGTTCACCGCCCAAAAATGATTTTGGATTATTTTCACCCTGTCAAAAAGGTTTCGTTGTGCTGATTACAATTTATTACATACCTCCAATGCATGCGATTGGAAAACAACTACATCTATAACCATGTTCTCAGTCAAGTTCACTTTGTCCTGTAATTGCTTCACCAATTCACTTTGCTAAATGGCCCACCCTTCACTCGCCTGTACATTCCTGTGCATCTCTTCGAGACTGGATTTGAGCTGTTGAATTTCTTGTCTATCGCTGGCTCTATCCTTTTCAAGACCTTTGTTGACTTCTCTCCTGACATTCTTTTTTTTAGTCCTTATTTGATCCTGCAACTTACTTATTTGCAGATATTTCTTCTTCAGTCGTTCTTTTAAATTTCCGACGAAAAATTGATTGGCCGTTGTAAAAGCCCCCAGTGAACCTTCTACTTCTTCATCAAAATCTACCTCTTCTAAGGCCTCTCCACCAATTAGCACCCCTTGTCTTTTGACAGCTACACCTTCCTTCTGGTGCATTTCTCTCTTCACCACAGCCTTCCTTTTTTTGCAGAAAAAGAAATCATAAGGAGGCAACTCTTCAATTGAAATGGGTGTGATATCCTCTATGAATACTGCCTTTGCATTTGGGTTCCCTCTAGTGGACTATAATGGTGTGATAAAATGGATGGGGCTATCGATTTTGGTGGACGACTGTTCCCCAGCCATGTATGTAGTTGATTTATCTGGTGTAAACAATGGCCCTTCTCCCCCTTTCTTTGTTAATGTCCCAGTCTGGTATTTAGCTTGGTAACCCGATACATTTGTCGTTGAGGTATATTATTTTTGAGTCAACACCTCAGTCTTCTCCAAGATTTCTCAGGTTTCTTTCCCATTGGAGTTTACTGCTTCTGAAATTTGGGCCTCTATTTGTTGTGTAGTTGCAGACGTCAGGGTTCCTCCTTGTAACAATTTAGGGAGGCTACTTATTTGGTGCCTCTGGAAGTCGTAAAAATCGATCATTTTATCTAGCGACAGAGCTCGAACTCGACTCAGGACCTCTTGATATGTTATTGTGCCTTAGAATATTTCGTCCTGAGGAGAATCTTCGTGCTCATACCTTTTCAAATTGTAGTTGGCCATGTGATTACCTACGATCCTCTATGGATCATGCTTCTTAAATTCGATATTGACCAGATTTATTTCTTCCAAGGCCATGACCTCTACTTTCGAGTGACCGAAATATAGTAGGGAAAATGTACCAATCTGCAGGGGAAAAGAAGGCCATACCTTTTTGTGTACTACTTTGAGCTCCTTACTAATCCCACCGAGCACAGTTTGTTGTGCAACCTCATGACATACTAATCGTTATGGTAAAAATTGTGGCTGAGCATATGGAGAAATCAAACAGCCAAACACCCTAATATAGGAAAAGTGTTCTTCAATAAACCAGTTTACTATATTGCCCAGATTAGTCACAATTTTGTCTGAAATTCTGGGAGGTGGATAGCCATATATGGCGGTGTGCATCGACACCACTACCCAGTTGCAAATTTCATAAAAGAAGTCTTTTGCCTTTTCTTCCCAAAGTTTTGAATTATAAATATGTATGGGTTCGGCACTATTTGGAGTCCAGCTCCAGTTCATCAGAGGAAAAGGCGTCATAAAACATACATCGTCCATGATATAAGATGACATGAAAAATGGGGTCAGTTTCCCTTTGGATTTTAGGGATTGATACTGTGTAATCTCATTAACCAATTTATCTGATAATATCTTGGCCCAATCAAAAGAGTAACCCTATGCTACTGTGTGTATAATAGGTACCCATTGTAAAACGAAATGAGTTGTGTTTTCTTTCCCATAGATTCTACACAACAACATTGCTATATACATTATGTGAGATTCCAAAGAAACAACTGCATGCATGCCATGGGAGTCAGATCGGAAATTCTCGGGGCACGAATACCAATCCTTAATTAGGTAGGGAAAGTTTTTTCCATATTGGTCACATTCCTTCATGCTAAAGTCCGCTAGGAAACTAGCACTGTAAATGAAATTGGGTACCTGTGAGAGTTTGTACATTACCTATAAATGTTCAGGCCGGAAAGACCCAACTGCGATGTTTTGTGAATTTACAATGGTTCTAGTTGGGATATCCACATTCTCCAGTGCCCAACTGATCATATCATTGTACGACAAGAGCCTAGTCCTCGTCGCTATCTTATGTAGCTCTAACTGCGCCACAATTTTGTATTTGGTAGATAGGTACTCCTTCTCATTGTCGCTTGAATCATCCGGGAAATTTACCAATTCATATTGTAGGATGTTGAATACTTGTGTCCAGGATTTGATGGTGTCTATGCTTCTAGGTGAGGTGTCGGAGAGATCAGTATTCTGGCTCGAACTTTCACCAGTTGCTTTATTTTCTTTACGTGGAGCCATGGTATCAGATCTTAGAACTCTGTTATCTGTCACAAAAAATGCACAAGACTGATTATCTCGCTAAGCTAGCTCTATCAAAATGCGAATGTAATTCAGAATGAAAAACATTCTTTTCCTTAAGCACATCAATTGGGTATACCTTCACTAAAAACATGTTTAATTCCATTAAAAAAAAGATTTGAGCGATAAAGTAGGATCTTATTTGAAATCATTTCCCTAGACCAGCTATTAATGCCATTAATGTTCGATATTTTGTGATCGGGAAAAGTATAGATAAGATTTGAATTTTATCTGATTCATTATTAGGCGACATATTAATTAAGAGATAATCATTATTAATGCATAAGCTAACAACAATTATGGTTAATTAAATTTTAGAATTTTGGCTCTCGGAAGATCCTATAATAGTTTGAGTTAGAACTTACGAAACATGAAATCGCGATGTGATTAATTAATCTTAATCATGTTTAACTCTTTTAATTAATCATGATTAACCTTAAAAATTTTGTGGTTTCGAGTATCGAGATATTGATACTTGTTATATGTTAGAATCCCCAAAACATGAAGTCGCGATAAGATTTATTAATCGCTAATTATTTTTAGTCTTTAAATAACCCAGTTTAATGCTTAAGACCATTTCGTGAATTTGGGTATCAGGACTTTGGAAATATTACATGTTGAATCTTCGTGTATCACGAAACCTCGAAACCCGACGTTTTAAAATCAACATTCATTGATTTGATTTGTTAATGAACAGGAAGCTCCATAACCTTTGAGAGTTTAGGATCGCTTGATTATATATGAGACTTCATCCATGGTGAGATTTAAGCGCGCATTGTTTTTATTTAAACGAGAATGTAATCCATTTAAAGTCTATAGTTATATATATATATGTGTGTGTGTGTGTGTGTGTGTAGGTGTGTTCCAACATAGGCTCCATCTAGGGATCGTGTCTCCTTGCGGGACGAGAAGAACAGTAGACCAAGTGCCTTATTGGGTAAATAGAGTCATTATTGCATTTCTATGAAACACATTCTGAAAGAGGACACCCAGAAGGACTTTGGACTTCGTCCATATCTGAAAAATTTCAAAACTTAATCATTCATCGATCTTGAGTTTAGGCTTAAATTTCTTTATTTTCTTAAAATTGATTTAAGATCTGCTTGAGATAATCAAAACAACCTTAACCAATCTATCAAAATTTGTTCGATTTTGTTCGCATCGAGGCAAAGTAATTTTAATGTTTTAAACAGGGAGTCTCGTGTTGGCTTAGAATGTAAATCTAGTCTGAAAAAGAACTAGTTACCAGAGTACATTATAATACATGTATAACAACCTTGTAAATATCGTAGACATTGCTTCACCTCCAGCGAGCCTGTTCAGTACCCCGATGAAGTTATCTAATTCCCACATTGAATTTCCTTTCACCACTTCAATTAGAAACTTTGCATTTAAATGCTGAGATGGGGGAAATCACTTAATGAATTTCCTTTCATCATCTCTTTTTGGACTAGATTGGGGCAATCATTTTATGAATTTCCTTTCACCATCTATCTTATAATTTTAAAACATGAAGTGGGGGCAATCAATTCGTATATAATATAATATACAAGGGATGATATCTATTTATAATTTATAAATATAGGTCTGTTAACCCACTTTGATTACTCTGGACTGATCCTCTTCTGACCTTCAAAACACCTTCGCTTATAGGGAAATTTTCACGGGGAGTTTTTATTTTCCAGGGACTTTCGTTGAGTGAAACTAATCAACTTAAATCTGTTAGGAAGGCCTAAAAAGTTAGGATTAGCCCAGACATACTTTGATTTTAGTTAAAGTCAAAGGTATTATAAGAGTTCTTTTCCCATTCTCGTGTTGAAGTTTTGTTTTCTAAGCTCTCAGAGTTAAGGTGAAATCCTTTTTCCTTCATGAAGACCATGAAAAGATATCCAGAATCACAAGAAAAATAATAGCTTGAGGATAAGAAGGAAAAATAGAATGAGGATACAGAGGTCCTGTTGTGGAAAAAGGTCATCCCTATATGAGTTTGTTTATCGATTCTTGAATTCTTTTCTTTAAGATGTTTTATTGCTTATTTTCTTATTATAAATTTTGTTTCATTTTTTTTATTTGATTTGATTTGATTTTATCCAAAAAAAACTCTTGAGAATTAAGACATAATTTCATATTCCTCTGGTTATATATTAGGTGACAACATTTGTATAGATGAAACTTCTATCATACCTAGTGATATCTTTTTCTGAAAATTTAACTTGAGTTAGTAGGGCAGAAGCTCATACCTCATATTTTCTCTATATTTTTGACCAAATAAACTATCTATTTATCACATGTTTTGAGAGAGAGTCAATGTTATGAAACATGAGTATTGGTTTCTGCTATAGATTATCTCTCGATTATCAGCCGGTATCCTGCAATGAAATAAAAATGAGGGCTGTCAGGAACTCCTCTAGATCGGAACCCCACTTATTACTTATTTTTATATTTTAATTTTTTATGAAATCAACTAACCTATTTTTATTTACAGTGAAAATAAAAACTCACCGAAGAAAAGGAGAATTGTAAAAAAAAATGTGAAAATCAAACTGGTATGTACAATGAAAGTTTGGAATTGTATTACTGCATGAAATGCTTGAGGTAGCGCCAGTTGATAGGGGCGTTAAGGATCTTTCCGTCAAGATTTTCTAACAAAAATGCATTCTTTCATTCAGAAGTTGTAATCATGTACGGTCCACATCAGATATGGTCAAATTTACCATGCTTTTCTGTATCTTCTTTCCTGGCCTCCCACTTTAAAACCAAATCACCAGCAAGAAATTCCCTATCTTTAGCTTTCTGGTCAAACAGAGCTTTCATGTTATCTTGATATTTCTGGAGTTTCTCATCCACTTCAGCCCTATTTTGTTGGACTTAAATCAATTGATTTATTCTTCTAGTGATGTCGTTTGGCTCTTCTTTTGTGTCTTTCCAAAGTTTCATTACGGGCATATCCAAATTTATGGGTAGAAAAACATATGTACCGTATACCATATGAAACGAGGACATTCCGATTGATATTTTAGTGCCTATTCTGTTAGCCCATAAAGCATATTTCAAATGTACATGCCAAGCTTTCTTATTTTTGGTCAACACTTTTTTAATTATGGTGATCAAGCTCTTGTTCGAGGACTCAGCTAGTCCATTGCCCTGAGGATTGTAGGTCGTAGAATGTCCCAGTACAATGTTATACTTTTCACAAAAACTTATCATAGCCATGGATTTGAAATCCCAAGCGTTATCTGTAACTATCTTCCGAGGACAATCACATCTCGATAAAATGTTCTTTTCCAATAAACTGATCACCACTGCATCCATTGTGTTTCGTGTAGGAATGGCTTCCACCTACTTAGTAAAATAGTTGGTAGCGGTTAGAATCCACTTATGCTTTGCACTTGAATGTGGATGTATTTCACCAATGAAATCGAGACCCCATTGTTGAAAAGGAGCTTCAGTTTTAATTGGGACCAAAGGCAGTGCGTGAATCTTTTGCTTGCCTGCAAACAATTGACAGGGGTTACAAGCTCTGACTTTAGCATTCACATCAGTGAATAATTTCAGCCAATAATATCCAGGTCTCAGGATTTTGTAGGTCGTTTCTCTCCATGCATGATGTCCTCCACGCACTCCTTCGTGAAACTCATTTATGACTCTCTCAGTTTCGGATTCTACTAAACAACTCAGTAAGAAACCCAAAGGATCCTTTCAATATAATTGACTATCCATGATACAATATTTTACTGCGTGCAACTTCAACGTTCTAGATTTGGAAGGATTCATATCACCTGGGCACTATAGAGTTAGAAGGTAAGAAACTATATCTTTATACCAATCTAAAGAAGAGAATTTCTCTTGGATTTTGGTTTCAGGTATAGTAACATCGAATTCATCTATGTCTAGAAATCCTTCATACTCTTGCAGATTATTTATCCCAAGTGCTCTGAAATTTGATTTGGCTAGTAGTTTAGCCGAGCCTTGACCTTTGACGAGTTTGGTCAGTTTTACTTCTAGGTCAAACTCCTGAATTTTGGCTAACCATCTGCCCCTTTTCCATCATTATCTAGTTGAACTAATATATCTTTGACAGCACTGGTTGGTACATAGGCGATTATCTTAGAATGGAGCACATATGTCCTGAAATATTTGAGGGATTTTACCATTGCATATGCATGTTCTTCCAATATATCATATTTTAGTTCAACATCTCTGATACTTTTACTAAAAAATGCGATTGGTTGTTCGAACCCTTCTTCGTTTTTCTGTACGAGTACAGTTGCAATAGTGTGTTCGGAGGTGAAGGAGAAAATCAAGAATTCTTTCATATAATCTGGGCTTGCCAGCACTAGTGCTTCACCTATGAATTTCTTAATGCATTCAAATGAATATTTGGATTCGGTTGTCCATTTGACCTCGCTATCCTTCTTGAGTATATCTGTAATCAATTTTACAATTTCAACAAAGTTTGGGATAAATCTTCTTAAAAAAATATTTTTTCCTAAAAATGACTGAATCTCCTTTCTATTCCTTGGAATATTAATAGTATCTATAGATTCAACCCTTTTCAGGTCGATTTTGATTCCATATCAAGATACTATATGGCCCAAGAGTTTACCTTCCTGCATTGCAAAGTGAGATTTCTTTGGATTCAGAGAAAAATCGAATTTTCGACATTTCTCAAACATCTGTTTGAGGTGAACCAGGTGCTCTACATCAGATTTACAAAACATGGTTAGATCATCAAGATAAATGAAAATGAACTTATCTCTTTCACCAACAAAGGCGATGTCCATAGCTCATTGGAAAGTGGCTCCTGCGTTCATCAAGTCGAATGGCATTTTATCATACATAAAGGTACCCCACAGGGTGGTGAACGCGGTTTTCTCTTTATCGTCTTCATGGATTGCAATTTGATTATAGCTCGAAAATACATCAATCATAGACATTCTATTTTCTCCAACCACTTTTTCTAATACGTGATCCATCTTAGATAATGGATAATTATCTTTGAGCTATGATCTGTTTAGATTTCTGAAATCTACACACAGTCTGATTTCACCGTTTTTCTTCCTGACTGGAACCATCTTGGCTACCCATTCGGAATATGGGAGTGGAAAATGATCTTAGCATCAAGGAGTTTCTTTACCTCCCTTTCTATCATAGGCAATAGTATGGGATTTATCTATCTGAGCTTCTGCCTAAATGGTTTAACACCTTGCTTCAGAGGAATTTTGTGTTCGATTACAGTGGTATCATAAGTTCTTAAGTGGTATCATATTAAGTTTTTATTAGGGAATGTCATCATGATCGAATAATATCTCCAAATTAATCAAACCTTTAGGGATCTGATTATTTTTCAGTATTAGCATGCGGTGATTAGCGATCTTATCTCGAAACTCTTGAGGATCTTCACCTTCCTGCATAATCTAAGAAGGATCATTCTGATTTTCCTGATCAATATGTGTTTTAGCAAATTCGTCCACCATTTCTAAGAATTGTCTGATTTGCTCATGATCTTCGAATACCTACAAGTGTTGTATATTTTTTTTTATTGATGGTCTATGTCTCATTTCTATATGATATTTTAGTTTGAGGACAGTAGGAGGTACAAACGTCGCAACGACTTTGGCCAAGGAATCTGCCTTTGATTTTCTATTTTGGGGATGTGGTGGATATTAAACGATGAGAAAACATTCTCAATCAGATCCCAGGCACAATTTATGTAGGATCTCGAACTTGGTGTTTGGCCTGGTACTGTTGCTTTATCTATTTTACAATCAACTCTGCATCACCATAAACTATCAAGTTTTCAATTTTCAGCTTCTTGGAAGCCTCTAATCCGAAGACCAGGGCTTCATATTCATATACATTATTGGTGTAATCGATATCCCACTATAATCTATAAGAGAAGGGAATAATAAACTCGTCTCTGGGTGCCAAAACAACACTCCAACTCCTACTCCTTCACATGACGAAGCACCATCGAAATACATTTTCCAAACTCCAGTCTTATTTACATTTTTATTTGTCTTTTCTATTTTTTTTTTTTTTTTCTGTACAATTTTCTTCTATACATTCATCCAAATCATCATCAATCAATAGTATACAATTTCCTAAATCCTGATTTGCAACATAAACAGGGTAATTATTCAGATTCAGTGGATCACTTACTATATATGTCAGTCTTGTTTCTCTGTACATGCAGATGAACTGTCCGTCGAAGATCGAGATTGTAGCGTATGTCATGTCGAGTTGAAGAGATCCTCCAATTTTGGCACCCCAAGACTTGGATAAAATAATTCCATACTTTGGAGGGATATCAGCAACAACCACATCCATCAGAACATTTTTTACTAGAATCTGTGCAAGATTAACCACTAAATCTTTAATCATACCCAAACATTTAACTTGTCTTGAATCAAACGAATACAGATCTCTGTATGCTCTGGTGATCTCGAGGCCAAGTCGATCCATAATAGCTTTGGGCATCACATTGTGGGAGGCTCCTGAATCCAACATACAGTTATGGAGAAGATGATCATGCACAGTCAGCATGATGTATAAAGGAGCGACAGAATCTCTGGCATTTTCAAAATGTGAATCGAACATTATAGTTGGTTTATTATCTTCTAAATTTATAACATCTGTATGACTTTCGACATCAGAAAAATTTATCATTTTGATTATCTACTTTCTATATGTAGGGTTTTTTTCCAATTCAACCAGAGGCACAGGGATCTTGATCTTATTAATCTCATTTTCTAGACTGAAATTACCCGTTGTCTTATCAGTTTCTTTGGTGGGGATTTCTATCTCCCTTTTTTCTTATTTATTGGTTTGTGTTGCTTTCTTTCAACTGTCTTTGTTTTGGCAGTCTGTGTTTCAACTGCTTTCTTTTTGGTAGTCTGTGTTTCAAATGCTTTTGTTTTGGCAGTCTAGGTTTCAACAACTTTTGTTTGAGCTGCCTCATTATCTTTACTTCTCAACAAGATTTTCTTCGGTTGGGAAGTTGTGATATTTCTGTATTTAGGCCTCAAATTATACTTCTGTTGGAGCTCGGTCATTATATTGTCGGGGATTCCTTGATAAGAAGAATATTTTGTAATATTTATGCTATCATCTTTATTAAGGTGGTATTCTGCGTTTAAAGGCATTTCATAATCTTGTCTCGTCAAATGAGGTTATGGACAATCATCGTCAAGATTATTCATGTCTTCCTCTAATTCCTCAAAATTTTGCATGTCGTCTCCTCCTATAAAATTTTTGTTTTTAAAGGGGGCTTGAATTTTTTGATCTTCATTTTTAATTTGTCTTTGTTGTGCTTAAGGGTTAGGATTCCTTCTAAAGTCTTTTCTAGTGAATTGATTTGTCTTATATTGGTCCAGTTCCATCTTTGATATTTTATTTGATAATTCTTTGATTATTTTCTCCATGTCATCCATCTTATCTTCAACAGACCTCCGAGATTTGGATGGTCCTGCTTGTTCTCTAAATTGTCTGGTTTCTTTATTTCCCGTTTCGATTTTATCTTTTAACTTCCCTGATGCCATCATATTTGACTCAATTTCTACAGCATTATCTTGCATTCTATTGAGGTCAACATCTCTCCTTTCCCTCAACAGTAGAGTAAAATCGGGCTCAAAAGCCCCAGCGAAAATTACTTTTGTTGTGGGTTGGGAAGGTTTAACCTCAACTGGAATCTTGTTATATAATTTATTAAATCTTTGAGTGAATTCGAGAAATGTCTCTGAATTTTTCTTTTTTAAAGCCCCGAGCTCAGTTAAATAATAAAGGTGGTCCTTCCTCTATCCCCATTGTCTGAGAAAGGCATTTTCTAACTCATCATATGTTCCTATAGAACCTACCGGCAGCCCTCATAACCACATTCTTACTTGTCCCTCAAAAGTTTGAACTAGATGCCTTGAATAAACATCTTTGTGTTCAAGGCCAAGGATATCGGTGAATTGATCAAAAAAATTTATGTGTTAAGTTGCAGTTAAGTCTCCCTCTCCGGTGAACTTTGGCAGGTTTTTCATATAGTTTTCAGGTAAATCGTGGAGGGGAACTGGGAGGACTAAAGGAGTGTATCTAGCATCTACTTTAGAAAACATTCTAGGAGGTTGGGGTGGTCCTAGACCACCTCCTCCTCCCCCTCCAGCACCATGTCAACCTCCACCTCCGCCACCAGCTCTGGCACCACCTCCTCCTGCTGCGGCCGTTGATAATCTAGGGAACACAACTTGGAGATTATAGAGGGTATTTTCAAAGATGTGTAGTGACCTTTGGGCTACTTCAGGATGAAGAAAAATATGTTCTGGGAACTGATCGTTAGGAGACAAAAAATCAGAAAAGGTGGGGAAAGAGAGTTGAGGACTAGGTTCTTCATATTTGCAGGATATATAAACGGGAGAACTAGGAGGAGTTGAATCAAAGTGTAGGATGTATTCTTTGAAACTTCAGGAGATTGGAACCTTTAATTCATGTAACAATGGAATGTCAATCAAGGGTTTTTTACCTTTATTACTAAAATAGGCAGATAAATCACTCTCGACTTTAATCTCGGGTAAAACCAACTCGGAGTTTATGATTTCAGCTTCAAATCTATCATTCAATGTCTCTCCGAAACATATTTGGGTGGAACCTTCTTTCAAAGTTAAATGTTCAGGTGTAGCCTTACCATTAGACTGTGTGGGTTTAGGTTGGTAAACCTTACGTCTAGATGCAATGGTCTGCTTGAGGTATCCCCTTGGTTTTAAAATTTTTCCAGGGTCGAATACAGGTGTAGTCTGCTTATCATCAGGATTCTTTCTGGTATTCCTTTGACTAAATGCCAATTTATTAGTGGTGGAGTCGCCAAGTGAAAAATAAAAAAATAGCCTTAATACTGTATTAAATCTTTGTTCACTATCAAAGAGAGAAACTTACCATGTCATTCTCCTAGGGAAAAATAACTTCGTTTCTCCGTCCTCGACAACGACGCCAAAAAGATGTTGTTCCTGATATTAAACTTGTTGGCATAGGGGTAGACCCAGGGTTCAATGCTTAAGAGCGCACCAACAAAGCCCTAGCTACTGGCCCTTTCAGCAGCACCTGTGAAGCAGATGCAGTCTCACCCGGAGCAGCTATGACGGGGTTGCAGGACAGAGATGTCTACAACCAGAGGAATATCAAGTGGATCTTGTATAATAGCAATCACATCATTCATATATCTCTTATCAGTTAGATCTACTCTGCGTAGCTATAAATCAGATCTAACACAATAATGCAAATAGCAACATAACAATGACAGAGATCTGGGCATCAATCACACACTCAACACAAAATATACGTGGTTCACCCTCTCTCTAGGGCTACGTCCACAAAACTATGCTTATGATGTATTTAAGATAAATCTTACAGTTCTTTTCTGCACTCTCAGTTAGAATATATTCATTCTTCTCTCTCTTTATCTCCCCTTCCTATGCACCCAGCTGTAGGACTTGACCTTCAGACACAGCTGAAGATCTTACAATACCAAAAGGCTCTCTCACTCAACACTTCTATCTCACAATACAACAATCTCTCATGCACACTAATAGCACACCAATACTCAATGACCAACAATGACCCAAACCAAGTTCTCTTGACTTTTATTTATACATTACAATCCCTCATCGACAGCCTTAGGCCAAAACCTAGGTGTCAAAACCCTAGGTGCCAAAACCCTAGGTGTCTTAAAACTCTTAGGTCAACTTGACTTGATTTTTTTGGGTTTCTCCAACCTGTATTTCCTTCTTCATCGCATGGTGCTCCAAAGCATCTGATGATGGATTTATGTTCTTGTTGAGTTGTCCATGATCCTTCTTCCTTGTTGATCTGTCATCCCTAATCTCCTCATCCAACGGCTTGCTTTTTCGTACTTCGTTTAGGATTTTCTGCTCTTTTTCTTACTTCGACCCAGTGACAGTCACTGTCTCCTGCGTAGTTCACGTTTGAAATTTTCTTCCTCTATCTTCGCTTCCTTCCATAACCAAGGGCCAACATGCCCACAAGACTCACCTGTGACTCGTCCCAAGGCACTTCAGATTTGATCCTTCTGTTTCACTTTGACTTTGGATTGTGCAGTGCAGCCTTTGCTTTCTGCTTTATGCCTCCTTCCCATCCTTATCCAGACTGTCTTTTCTATGTCTGGTACCCAGTTTCAACTGCACCTGGTACCTGGAACCTTTTCCCCTTTCTTTTATTGAGAGCTATGAAGCAGCTGGTTGTCATGATACAAATTCAACTGACTTCCGTTCAGCAATCCTTCCTTCCAGTCTCCCTTTAATGTCTTCAACTGCGCAACTCCTCCTTCTGTAACATAGGCAATCTCATATGGTCCAAGCCAATGCATTCTAAACTTCCTAGGGTGTTTGATAAACTTAATGTCATACACCAATACGAAATCACCTTGCTTGAATATCTTCTTCTTGATGTGCCTGTCATGGTAGGCCTTTTCTCGTTCCTTTTGAACTTGTTGATGGAATCCTGCAATGAATCTATCTTCTTCTGGTTCAACCAACTATGCCATCCTCTCACGAATAGCACCGGTATCATCCATGTCTGTAAATGCAACAATTCTTAATCTTGGTACCAAGTACTCCATCGGGACAACAACTTCCAGACCATAAACCAACTTCAAGGGGGTATGCATTATTAATTTCTTGCAAGTGGCTCTATAAGCCCAGAGGATTGTTGGTATTCTTAAATCCCAGTCATCCCTGTTCACACTACAAATATTTTTCAATGTTGTCTCCAAGATCTTGTTGAATGCTTCAATCGTTCTGTTTTCTTGTGGATGGTAAGGTGTACTCTTCTGATCATGAACTGCAAATTCTTCAGTCAGGGCTTCAACTATCTTATTTATGAAGTGTGTACCTTGATCACTCATAAGGATCTTAGGGCATCCAAACCTGGTTATTGTGTCATCGAATATAAAATACGTAGCTATAGTTGCACTACAGTCCTTGACTGCTCTGGCTTCGGCCCATCTGATTAAGTATTATGTGGCAGTAATAATGTACCTTGCTCCTGTGCGCTTTCCAGGTCAGATTATAGGCCCCACGAAGTCAATGGCTGAATTTTCAAATGCTTGTAGGGTCATCTGTGGTGATAATGGAATTTCATCTCTTCAGGATGGTTTTCCAACTCGCTGGCATACATCACATGCTCTGGCATACTCTTTAGCATCTCTATGTAACATAGGCCACCAAAGGCTAGTTCATAGAACCTTCTGCGTAGTTGCTTTCCCTGTGTAATGTCCTCCTGCGATGCCTTCATGAGCTTTTGCGAGGATCAACAGGCACTCTGCCTCCATCACACATCTTCTTAGTATCTCATCAGGTCCCATTTTGTACAGTTGTCCAGCTATAATTGAAAAGTTTGCAACTCACACCACTAGTTGTTTCTTCTGAGGAATTGTATACTCACTTGTAGCCATTCCCGCTAATAGGAACTGGACTATGTCTATGAAGTGGTCATCAATATTTCTAATGGAGAGAAATTGTGCATCTGGTAATGTATCCTCCAGACTGGTAGGTTCTTCGCCATGTTCCAACCTTGACAGGTGGTCGGGTCCCTTGTTCATTCTTCCTGTCTTAACTATGATCTCAAAATCATATTCTTGGAACAACAGAATCCATATGCATATTCGCCCCCTCAACACTGGCCTTTTGACTAGGTACTTTAGTGTGGAGTGATCAATAAACATTTTAAAGTGTCCTCCCAACAAGTAGTGGAAGAATTTTTGCAATGCATACACCATAGCTAGTCCCTCTCTCTCTGTAGTGGTGTAATTAACTTCAACTGTGGATAAATTCCTGTTGGCGAATGCTAATGGATGATCAATGTCCCCTTCTCCAGGTTGTGCCAGTACTACTCCTAATGCAATAGAAGATGCATCGACATGCACATGGATATATTTTCTCCAACCTGGAAAAACCAGAATGGGTGTTGTGGCCATCTTCTGTTTTAGTGTGTCGAAGCTCTGCTGACATTCATCTGTCCACTCATACCGACAGTCCTTCTTCAACAAGTTCTCCATTGGAGCTGTAATTTGGGCATATCCTTTGATAAATTTCCTGTAATATCCAGCATGGCCTAGTGTAGTGCAAAGTTGTTTGTCTGATGTAGGAGGTGGAAAATCAACTATAATTGTAATTTTAGACGGGTCAACCAGCAATCCCTGCTTGCATACAATATGACCTAATAATACTCCAAATGGTGAGAAAAATATGCATTTCTTCAGATTCAAAGAAATTTGACACTGTCTTCATTTGTCCAACATTAGCCTTAGACATTCAATATGATTTTTCAACAAACTAAAAATAGTCTAGTCATCAAAGTATGCTTCTAAAAATTTATGCAAAAATTCTTTGAACGCTTCAACCACCACCCTGGAAAAGATGGCTGGGGAATTCCTCAATTCAAATGGCATGACTGTATATTGGTAGGATCCCCACTCTGTGAAAAATGTAGTCTTATGACAGTCCTCCTTGGCGATGCAGATCTGATGGTATCCTGAAAACCCATCTGTAAAAGAATATACTTCTTGGCCTCCCACATTATCCAACACTTCGTCTATGAATGGTGTAGGGAAAGGATCATGAAAAAAAGCATCATTCAGCTTCCTGAGATCTACGCAGATCCATATCTCACCTGTCTTCTTGTCTTGCACCACCATAGTGCTGATCCACTCTGACTCTTCGACAGGTTCAATAATCCCTTCTTCTAACATTCTATCGAGCTCAATCTTCACTTTTTCCTTATATTTCGGGCTCAATCTATAGGGTCCTTTCTTGACTGGCTTTGCATCTGGTTTCAAAGGTATTCTCATCTCTCCCACGGGTCCTTTGATTCCCTTCATATCAGTGAACTTGGTCAGGAACAAGTCTTGATATTTGTGCAATAACTCTGTAATCTTGTTAATGGTAGAAGCGTCCCAATAATCTCCGACATTGGCAAGATTCGGTGTCTCCTCTATCCCAATATTGACTTTCTTCATTTTGATAGGCTGTCCTATGAATGGAAGCTCAACTTTTGGTCCTTCCACATTTATGTGTCCTTCTATCTCAGTGATGTTTACCTTCCTCAGATCATCGTCTTCATCGGCATTAATGTTGTAACATCCTTGCAATTTATGGAATGTCGTGGTCCATTCATCCTCTTCTTTCTCCAAAGGGAGGCTAGATGCCTCCTTAAATACTTTCTACCTCACAATATATAGTGCTTGATCTACTAAAGGAAATTCACTTTCAGAGAAAAAGGTGGTTACAAAATTCTAGATCATACCTTCCCAATCTGAAGTGACGAGGCGCAGCTCCGCTTGAAGGTACTAGTTGATAGGGATCGTGTCCAGCATGTTATTGAATCTATGCACCCATTGTTCTCAAGGAATTTCACTCCAGGCCTCTTCGCAGCTTTGCACATGGTCCTTTGGGCAACTCCGACCCGTGTACCTCACTTCGCAATTTCCTACTTGTGCTAAGAACCGCGTTGTCAACAAAGTTCAACATTGTGTCCATTCTGTAATGTTCCCTTTGTGCATTCCCCACCATCTTGTTGGTGTGGATTTCATGGCCTCATCCATTGCCAACAACCTCTGTTGTGTTGGTACACTTGTCTCAAACTCTGATAAGAAATTTTTCTAAGGGGTTCATCCCATCAAATGTGGGTAAGTTACTCACTATTGTGTCAATCCATCGAAATTCTCTGGTTAGTCTAGCACATCTTCTTGTAGATATTTCATACATATGGTTTTGCCAGTTCTCCAGCACTTCTTATGAGTCTGATGAACATGTTTTTTCACTTTGCCAACTCAGATTTCCATCGGTAATAGGGTTGATATAATCCTGTTGTCTGGCTGTTAATTTGTAGATGTTTCCCAGTTCATAGGTGTGGTATTATTCTCTGTTAGGTTCTGTATATCGCAGACCCTCATCTAGATCTAAGGGTGCAATGACCCTAAGTCTAGCTCTCTCAAATGCCGTGTGTATTTGATTTAGATCAAAAACAGTAGAATTGTTGAAGGCCCAATCAATTCCTAGTAATGTAGGGTAAGGGCAGTGATCATCAACAATTTCAATTACCTCAAAATATGCAAAGGTTCTTACTCCGTCGATGTCCACTGGGACATGCTCTAATCATCCAAATGGGATGACAACTTGTTGATTGGCCATGCAAAGCCTGATAGGGGAATATATCAACTTCGGTTTTCCCATTAGTGCCCAAGTTTGCTTCATCATGACATTGACCTCTGACCCTAAGTCGAGGATCACATAGTCTATCTCATACTCTCCTATCTGAGAATTCAAGTGTAATTCTTTATTTGTCCTTCTCTTCTTACCAATTTGGTGTACTTCCCTATTCAGTAAGGGGACTATCTTTCCTAGCTCATACTGTTTAACCAGATTTTGCAGTTCTTGTATAGCTTTCCCATCTTTAAGAAGTTCTATAAACATATATAAGAAACTAACAAGTTTACTTACCCCTTTTCCCCCTCTGGTCAGAGAAGGATGATCAAATGTGTGAGGCATTCCATATTATCTTATTTTTGGTTTTGTTTTTGAAGAAGACCCTTGATCTGCTTTGAATTCTTGCCTTTCCTTCTTTGCATAAAAAATTTGGGTCTTTTCTACAGCTTTTCTGACTTCTGAGTCTTCTGCAATATTCTCTTTGGTCACTCTATCATGTCCCGTAACAATTCCTCCTCTTGTAATAACATCGACTCTAGGATTAGCTTCGCGAGGTTCCTCTTTGATTAATTGTATTTATGGGTTCTACTGAGGTCCTCATCTTTCTTGAAGCTTAGCCAACAACATTGGGCAGTCCTCGATGACATGCTCGAAGGAATTGCAATAACTGTAGGTTGTGCAAGGGTTCTGGCAGTCCCTCGCTAAATGTCTTAGATGTACACATTTGTAATAGATTATTTGTCCTCGACCTCAACCCATACCTCCTCCTCATCCTCGTCCTCTGTATCCACCGCAAGAATTGAAGTTTCCTCTCCCTAGAGAGTTGTACTGCGGGGTGTTTCCTTCTTGATGTACTTCGCCTTGAATCTTGTATATGTCCCTTGACCTTTCATGCATGAGATCGTAAGCTCTAAAATCTCTATTATCATGCCCCACTGATTTACAGAATATGAAATACAGGTTTGTGGGTTTTTGAACATACTTCTAGATGTAATAGCACTCACCTGGGTGATGCCTATTTCTAAATACATCACACTAGGGAAGGTTAACTTGCTTCAATGGGCTCGACGCTCCTGAGGTCAAATACTCATGAAATAAGGGACAATGTTCCTTATCATGACCTTCATATTTTCATCTTACACACCATATATCTTCTCTTTTTTCCTTCCCCTTGTCCTTATTCATATCCTCAACCTGTAGAGACAAACTAGTCAGTTGGCTCAAGATCTAGCTCATGCCTTAGCTAGATTCTCCCATAGGTGTCAATTCAAGCTTCATGGTGATCTCCAAAGATTTTGCACGTGATGCAATCTTCTGCTGCATTAGAGGGACTCTGATGTGTGGTAACAGCGCCACGATGAACCATTTTTTGTTCTATTCATCGAGGATCTCAAAAGTTAATCGGTCTGTTAGGGTCTTGAATCTCTGATTGAACTCCCAAACAGGTTCTGCTACCTTTTGTTTGATCTCTTTTAGCTCTGTAATACATTGTGACTCTGACTTAGGCTTTTTAAACTCTGTAATCAGTGCATTCTTGATCTCGTTTAGGGGCTTAGGTTGCACCAGTCCTTGGACAAGTTTCATGTACCATCTTAGCGCACAGTCCCTTAGCGTAGTGCTTAACTTGGTTCTCTTGATGGCTTCATCAGTGATACTTTTAATATTCGACATGGCCTCACACAAGAACCAGTGTTGATCAGGATCCTCAGATCCATCTCCCCTGAAGATAGGGAGCCTCATCTCATCTGCCATAGAGTTCCCTAGGCTTCCTGTTTGAGTATAGGTTGAATCGCTAGTAATAGTATTCTAGTGGTTCTGGCTATTCTGGCTGCTTGGTGCTATTGAAACAAAAAGAGGGTTAATGTTACTTACTTCAGTAATTTGTGCAGCTCCTGAGGTTTATGGCTTGCTTTGGCGAAGTTCTTCAGCTTCCTCTTCCTCTGCTATGGTGGGTTCTGAATGTTCTTCATCTGTCAGATTTGCCTGTTCTCCACTGTAGAAACCCTCATCTTCGTAGTTTTTCTTGAACATGTTCTCAAGGTGAATCCCTTGAAATAATTTCCCACTGCGCATATGTCCAGCTTCTGTGTTGTTGTCATTGTCTGAATTCTTGAACATTATCCTTTTCGGATCCAGCCAATCTACTATATTTTCAAGATGTTCTTTTCATGCAACAACATCTTGATTCTTAGCTTCATAAATTGTAAAAATTTTCCACTGGGTCCTTTGAAGAAGTATCTCTTGGCATGGCTATATGATTCTCTTCTGTCAAAAACAAATTCGGTGATATACCCTCCAATGGTACTATCAAACCAGTGATCTACAGCTCTGGATACAACGTTGTCAACTCTCTTGACCTTTTGGATCAGCATTGGTGTCCAAACCACAAGAGGTCTAGATCTGATCTCGATCTGGGTATTGGCTAACCTAGCCAACCACTCGTATAACTCTTGATGGATTCCTCCAAAGAAGATCTTGTGAATATCGGTGAAGATGTGTCTCTGCAACCAATATTCAGTAGTCAGTTTAGGGTTCTTGTTCTGGGCTTCAGCGAAGTCCCTCTCTTGGTCCTCTATCCAATTTTGAATCTCTGTCTTCGATGGGAACCACCTTGACATTCTCTTACACAGGTTCTTGTCCTGGCAACGAAACCATTTGTTGGCACAGGGGAAGACCCAGGGTTCAACGCTCAAGAGCGCACCAACAAAGTCCTAGATACTGGCCCTTTTGGCAACACTTACGAAGCAGATGCAGTCTCACCCGAAGCAGCTATGAGGGGGTTGCAGGACAGAGATGTGTACAACTAGGAGAATATCAAGTGGATCTTGTATAACAACAATCACAACATTCATATATCTCTTATCAGTTAGATCTACTATACGCAGCTATAAATCAGATCTAACATAATAATGCAAATAACAACATAACAATGACAGAGATCTGGGTGTCAATCAGACACTCAACAAAAAATATATGTGGTTCACCCTCTCTCTAGGGATACGTCCATAGAACTGTGCTTATGATATATTTAAGATAAATCTTACAGTTCTTGTCTGTGCTCTCAGCTAGCAGATATTTGTTCTTCTCTCTCTTTCTCTCCCCTTCCTGTGCACCCAGCTATAGGAATTGACCTTCACACACAGTTGAATATCTTACAATACCAGAAGGCTCTGTCACTCAACACTTCTCTCTTACAATACAACAATCTCTCATGCACACTAATAGAACACCAATACTCAATGACCAACAATGACAAGACACGGGTTCTCTTGACCTTTATTTATACATTACAATCCCTCACTGACAGCCTTAGGGAAAAACCTAGCTATCAAAACCCTAGGTGTCGTAAAACTCTTAGGTCAACTTGACCCGCTTTTTTTGGGCTTCGCCAGCCTATCTTTCCTTCTTCATTGCACAATGCTCCAAAGAATCCGATGATGGTTTTCTCTGCTTGTTGAGTTGTCCATGATCCTTCTTCCTTGCTGATCCTTCATCCCTGATCTCCTCATCCAATGGCTTTCTTTTCCATACTTCGCTCTGACTTTTCTGCTCTTTTTCTTACTTCGACCCAGTGACAGTCACTGTGTCTCCCGCGTAGTTCATGTTTGACCTTTTCTTCCTCTATCTTCATTTCCTTCCATAACCAAGGGCTAACAAAACTTAAGGCTCAAAGAATAATGTCAGGCATCAGGAATTAAGGAAGGTTTGTTTTAAAGTGATTTTTCTTCCGTTAGTTATGTAAGAAGTAAATCCTCTAATGAAATTAATAACTGAACAAAATAGAGGTTATGTTTCATTGTCTTAGTCAATTTATCAAAAGAGTGGTGAGGGAGAAAATTACAAAACTATTAAAGAAGTTAAGGCATCAATGACAGAAGAATAATACCATGTTTATAGTAGAAGAAAAAAGTAAATGCACTCCTAAAAGGACATATAATGTAGTAATCCAAATAACTTGCAAGTCTTGTATTTACTGATAACAAATACAGAGGAAAAATTGCTTGTTTATTAAATAGCTTAATGAAATGTAATCACAGTAGATGTTGTACTAAATTGTAATCATCACTTGTCAAGGAGTAACATAAAGAAAACTAGAAAAATGGAATACAAGAGAAGCACATAACTCAAGCAAAACAAAATTTGGAATCCTTGTTTGCACTTGTATTAATACTCATAAAGGATGAGTTTTCTTAGTTACAATACAACAAGAATTAACCTTTGTTCATTCTTTTGAATGTATATTTATACAAAATATTCTCAACCCTAAGCAGTTGGAATTCTCCTTATTTCTTAAAAAGCAACGGTTACAAAATGAGAAATTTGGAACGCTTTGCTTAGTTTTCCTCTGTCTCTTTTCCATGCTGGCAGAGGCATTTTTCTTTCTTGTTTTCCATCTCGGGCACAAATAATCTCTAATCATGACATGTACAACTGATATGCACAGGTTACCTCATTTTTTCTTTGAGGTACCACCTTTTCCTTGCTCAATGCATTCGACACACCTATTGTTGGCCCTTGACCAAGTTTTGAGGATCCTTGGTCCTGTTTGACCTACTTTTGGGACTTCGACAGGTTGTCGAAGGTGGAGCACAAGTCGAAGCGGAGATCATGGGATCTCGGCCCCTTTTAAGGGATCTTTGGGATTTGGGCTTATGTAACGGGTATGGGGATGTCGGCCCATGGTTTTACCCATGTTTAGGCCTGATTTTGTAATGTATAAATAGATTTCTAGGCGATGTAAGAAGGGAACATCTATGTGATGCTAGGTGCTAAGTGCAAATGGTGATTGTAATTTCTTTGTGCATACTATGTAAGACTTGCAGAGCTAAGTGCAAGTGATTGTAAGAGACTGTGGAAGGCTTTTTGTTGTAACTCAAGGAAGGAGGGTCTAGTGAAGATTGCATATCTCCTGTCCTCTGTGGAGTAAGAGCTCAAGGCTCTCTGCATGTAGAAGATTGACAGAAGACAATAAAAAGAAGAAGAATTGGTGGATGTAGCCCCAGGGAGGGGGTGAACCACGTATATCTTGCGTTGTGGTTGCTTTGTGTGTTTTGGGTGTTCTCTTGTTCATGTGATTAAATGCTTAGTGCGCTGATGTATGTTAGATGAATCTGATATGATAGCTTAGTGTTGAATAATATGGATGAATGCTAGATCTAACCAATGTGAATGTTCTTAGTGCTTGAATATGCTAGATTTGATTTGTTTCTTTATGCTAAGTGCTGCTAGATGTTAGATCTGGTTGAATACTACGATGCTCTGTAGTTAGGGTTTTATCTGCGAAGTAGATACTGGTTAAATATTGATGAAATGTAATTGCTAAGTGCTTTGCTAAAGTGTTACAATCACAAATCGATGTCCTAGCTAAGGTTGAAGACACTAGAGTCCTGCAACCACCCCTACCTCTACCTCAGGTGAGACTTCATGTGCTTCGCAAGTGTTGCCGAAAGGGTCGGTAGTTAGGGTTTTGTTGGTGAGTTGTTGTAGTGTTGAACCCTAGGTCTTCCCCTGTGCCAACAAATGGTTATGTTTCCAGGACCAGAAATGTGATTGCTGGGAACTTAAGAAAAGAGAAATCTCTGTGCGTAGATCTATTGCTTTAGTGCACAGTAGTCTACTTGATTGGTAAAGCTTTGTGCTAAGAAGAGAAGTCGGATCTGAAGAAAAGAGGTAATATTGTGAAGCCTTGTGCTTTGAAAAAGGTAAGAATAGTGAAAATTTCTAGATCTGAAAGCTTTGTGCTCTGTTGAAAGTAAGATAAGCTGTAATTTTTGCTTCAAAAGTATGGATGTAGGTATGTTTGATAAAAAAATTTCTAGCTTGAAAAGTAGGGCACAACTAGATGAAAGAAGGTTTGATATGAGTAGATCTGACAAAAAAAATGAAAGATATGTTATTCCTATGCATAGAAATAATGTTTGGACTAACAAGTGGATGCAGGACCCTATAAATATTTTTTTGCAGGTTAGATATTATGATCCTAGTGCATAGTGCATGAAACGTTGGGGATTAGTTAAAAGAAAAAGAGGATTAACCCTTTGTTACAGTTGCAGAATACTAAGACATCTGGCTAAGGAATGCCCTAATAAAAGACTTAGTTGTCTTTCTTGTAAAGCTATGGATCATGAAGTTTTAGATATCTCTAGAATGATTTCTAATCTTGACAGAATGAATATGAGACAAGAAAACCCTGACAAAGGTCAAGAAACTGAAACCATGATAGAACCCTAGAGAGAATCAGAGACTGTATTACTGCAATTGAAAGAAATCCTGAATGAACACCGAAATATCAAGTTGTAAGAGATTTTCATTGGAAAAGAATGCATAGAAGAAAAAATAGGAGACTTCGACATTGACTGTGTTTTGGATGAAGAAACGCAGGTGAGTATCATGATAGAAAGAAATTGGGAAATTTTGGGAAAGCCTGCTATAATTCCTTCATTAGGAGGAATAGGATTATTCAGAGGAAAGTTGATAACCTTATGTGGAAGACTTATCCAGACATCTATGAGTGCTCATGGAACTTCGATCGAGGAAGATCTTGAGGTTGTTAAATTCATTCATAGCAGTGCCCCATTTTCTATATTACTAGGAAAACCTTGGATTGAAAAGGATCAGGCTAGAAGAAAAGAAGAGGAAGTCTTAGAGAAGAAGAAGAAAGAATTAAAATATTTCATGACTAGGAGGATAACACACTTGATTGAAGAACATGAGAACATATTGAATCTAATTAGATCCAGAAACTTGGATGTCGAAGTTAAAAGAACACAAGAAGACTCCTAGAAGACTGAAGTACCTACCCCGGACAAGGAAGAAGTACCACTCTCCAACCCTACGAAAGAATATCAACAACACGAAGTTACTATGCCAAAAGGAGATAAGAATCATAATGGAAAGAGAAATATTGAGACAAAGATCACAAGAAAGAAGGCTATAAATCTCAATAAGAAGAGAGAAAAGCTAGAAAGCTTGCAGAATATTCCAGAGGGAACTTCACAGAAGGAAAAATTGCAAACTTGGAACTTCACTGGGACATCAGAACAACGCAGCATGGAACTTCGCCATGGCGAAGCGATATAGCCATTGGAAGCATTATAATCATTAGCCCGATGAACCGAATGGTTAGAACAACAGTAATGGCCCGAAGACTCGCCATCGAACTGTTGGGATCGTGCCACAATGGATAGAACCGCATTGATGAAGACCTCTCATCTATTGGAGAGATCCATTATATCATTTCTACTTAGTCCATTGACTGTTGCACCAAGAAAACTTTTGTGAATTGTATCCAAGCCAACTCATTGCTATCGCACTGTGTTCATTGAGATCGACTCTTGTTCCATTGCATTACACACTCATTCATTGACCTGATTTTTTCGACTGAGAGCGTGCATTTCATATGAGCTCAACGCTGTGGAGAATTCAGTCAAGGAAGTTTTAATTGATCTGATGGCCGAGAGAGTGATATCCAAAGGAGTTCAAGCATCATTGATGAGAGGAGTGCAAGCCTCTCCATTGACTGCTCATGGATCCAGACCATCTCGACTTGCAGCAGAGAAGAGAACCAAGCACAGAGATGACCTAGCCAACGTGAAGCTAATCCCGACCATATTACCAGACTACATGCCGCCTTTGGTTGGCATGGTGAGTCGTGACAGTGTCCCGAGGGACTTTGATTACACCATGGTTACCGCGTACCTCCCGAAGGGGATACGTGTAGTTAGAACGCAACAGGATAATATCGCGACATTGAAGTTCAACGACTTCAACCTAGGATATTGAAAGAACCATAGTATGCTCACTCCTTACAAATACTTGACCAGGACGAAGGAGAAGAACTCAAAAATAATCCCCCAGTCGTAGACTATGAACCTCGTGCAATCCACCCTCTTGAATGTAATGAAGATTCTGCACTTTGGAAGGCACCAAGAGGTTAATTCTTGTGTTAATCTCCTTCTCTCATGTTACCATGGAGGCTACCTATGGCTAGACCGACACGTCACAATTGATACGACGTTGATTCATAGGATCACCGGATTGAGCATGCAGGGACTTGACCCACAGGACTTCTACCCAGGAAAGGCTACAGATCGCTCATTGGCACAGAAGATCAAAGACACATATGGTGATGTATAAAAGGGGACACGAGGCTACAAGATAGCTTCCATCTAGATTGGCGCATTGTGCCTGGATTTCCAGCTGCTTGTAGGAAAGATCGTAAGAAAGAATAGACCTACACAGGTCACAAAATTCATTGTTGACCTCGTCGGGAAATGTGTATAAGGACTCGAGATGAACTGGGCGAAGTACTTGGTCAAATAATTGGAATTAGACTCTCATGAAGCTCAGGATCAGGGCTATGATTTCCACTATAGCTTCCTACTAATCCTCATCACATTTATCGCTTGGGAGATGCCGGAAGGTGTGACCTTCCTAGACATCGAGCCATTCAAGCCACTCGCTGCGAAGTTCACCACACTCTGGTACTCGAGCGATATGGGAAAATAGTGGTAGTCGAACATGGTCTTCCACACGTACTATCTCTAACTGAAGAAGGCCATTGAAGTTGTTCCTCCAATGATGGGCTTAGAACCAAAGGTAGAAGACCAAGTGGAGCAACAAGTAGCACAACTCACTGAAGCTATCCAACAACTTCAACAAAGAATAGAAGACTTAGAGCTATGAATAGTGCCTAACACTCCGCAGGATGTGCAAGACCACAAAGAAGCAACTGCTCGAAGCACAGTTGAGAGAAGCAAGACCCTCACCATGGAATATAAACAACTAAGCGATTGCAGTGCCCAGAATTTATGAGTGACTCAATGATTATTCTGAATTAAAGGCACTAGAGTCACAACTCCAGGAGGCAAAGCAGCAAGAAAAAACAATACAGTGGCAATTGAAGCCCCTATCATCCATTGAGAGGATGAAGTGATCCTAAGACCAACACACTGCTCAATAGTGGGTCCACACCATTCAGAGCAAAGTCATGGAAGTGACTCAGAGGCTCCAACCAATACAGGACAAGGCTTGCCAACTATTCGTAGAGATTGAAGGCCGAGGAGTAGAACTGGAGAAAGTTGTCGCTACAGCTAAAAAATGCTTAGAGGGACTTGTCAACGAAGCAGTAATCCAAGATTTCTCTGAAGAGGAGACTGTGGCACAACAATAGGTCGAAGTAGCTCGAGCCAAGATCGAGGCTTTTGAAGCAGAGCTACCCAAACCAGAGTGACTCGAGAGACATCATAGTTGAGTGTTGTGGGCCTGTTGGACCTTGACAAAGTTTTGAGGATCCTTGGTCATGTTTGACCTACTTTTGGGACTTCGACAGGCTATCGAAGGTGGAGCACAAGTCGAAGAGGAGATCATGGGATCTCGACCCCTTTTTAGGGATTTTTGGGATTTGGGCTTATGTAACGGGTATGGGGATTTTGGCCCATGGGTTTACCCATGTTTAGGCCTGATTTTGTAATGTATAAATATATGTCTAGGTGATGTAAGAAGGGGACATCTATGTGATCCTAGGTGCTAAGTGAAAATGGTGATTGTAATTGCTTTGTGCATATTGTGTAAGACTTGCAGAGCTAAGTGCAAGTGATCGTAAGAGACTGTGGAAGGCTTTGTGCTATAACTCAGGGAAGGAGGATCTATCAAAGTGCGTAGATCTCATGTCCTCTGTGGAGTAAGATATCAAGGCTTTGTGCATGTAGAATATTAAAAGAAGACAATAGAAAGAAGAAGAATTGGTGGACGTAGCTCCAGGGAGGGGGTGAACCACGTATATCCTGTGTTGTGGTTGCTTTGTGTGTTTTGGGTGTTCTCTTGTTCATGTGATTAAATGCTTAGTGCACTGATGTATGTTAGATGAATCTGATATGGTAGCTTAGTGCTGAATAATATGGATGAATGCTAGATCTAACCAATGTGAATGTTCTTAGTGCTTGAATCTGCTAGATCTGATCTGTTTCTTTATGCTAAGTGCTGCTACATATTAGATCTGGTTGAATACTGCGATGCTCTGTAATTAGGGTTTTATCTACGAAGAAGATATTGCTTAAATAATGATGAACTGTAACTCCTACGTGCTTTGTTAAAGTGTTACAATCACAGATCGGTGTCTCAGCTAAGGTTGTAGACACTGGAGTCCTACAACCACCCCTACCTCTACCTCGGGTGAGACTTCATCTTCTTCACAGGTGTTGCCAAAAGGACCTATAGTTAGGGTTTTTTTGGTGTGTTGTTGTAGTGTTGAACCCTGGGTCTACCCCTGTGCCAACACCTGCTTAGAAATTATGCTATTAGTCTAGAGGGTTCTGTCACATCCTTTGCCTAAAAAATATACAATTTATTTTCTAATTGTGGAAACCTGTCTTCCATTATTTTGTCTTCTGAAGTCATTGACTGTAGCTGTAAATTAGGTTTCACCAGCCATCTATATATCTGAGTGATATCAACCTATTCTAGCTGTGAGATTTCAGCCTGAGCTTCTTCTAAGCTTGTTTTGATATCAAGTTGGTGCTTAGCTATGTCAACTTGTCCCAATACCTCAAAATGATCATCTTTTCTGAGGCCTAATGACTGTTTATTTAGTTATTGAAAAGCTTCTTTGATTTCCTTAGCCATTGTTTTACTTTTGGCTATGTTGACTTCCCAAGTATTCAATATTATGTCACCTCTGACCTGTCCTGAAACAGGCAACCTGGGAACCACATACATTTCCTCTTTGGCCGATGACACAACCGTTGATTGAAAAGTGGCTCGAGCTGCAGTATCCTCTCTCTCTGAAACAAATGTTATCCAATAATGGGTTCACTGCCTGAAAATTATTTTGGATGATTTCCACCTTGTCAAAAAGGTTCTATTGCGCTGATTCCAATTTCTTACATACCTCATGCACTTGGAAAACAATTACATCTATAACCATGTTCTCAGTAAAGTTCACTTTGGCCTGTAATTGCTTCACCAATTCACTTTGTTGAATGGCCCGCCCTTCACTCGCCTGTACATTCATGTGCATCTCTTCGAGACTGGATTTGAGTTGTTGAATTTCTTGTCTATTATTGGCTCTAGCCATTTCAAGACCTTTGTTGACTTCATTCCTGACATTCTGTCTATAGTCCTTATTTTATCATGCAACTTACTTATTTGCAGATCTTTCTGCTTCAGTCGTTCTTTTAAATTTCCGACAGAAAACTGATTGGCTATTGCAAAAGCCCCCAGTGAACTTGCTACTTCTTCAGCAAAATCTACCTCTTTTAAGGCCTCTCCATCAATTATCACCCTATGTCTTTTGATAGCTGCACCTTCCTTCCAGTGTGTTTCTCTCTTCACCACAACCTTCCTTTTCTTGCTATAAAAAAAAATCAGAAGGAGGCAGCTCTTCAATTGAAATGGGTGTGACATCCTCTATGAATACCGCCTCTGCATTTGGGTTCCCTCTGGTGGACTGTAATGGTGTGATAAAATGGATGGGGCTACCGATTTCAGTGGATGACTGTTTCTTGGCCATGTTTGTAGTTGATTTATCTGGTGTAAAAAGTGTCCCTTCTCCCCCTTTCTTTGTCAATGTCCCAGTCTGGTCTTTAGCTTGGTCACCCGATACATTTGTTGTTGGGGTATCTTCTTTCTGAGTCAACACCTTAGTCTTCTCCAAGCTTTCTTGGGTTTCTTTCCCGCTAGAGTTTACTACTTCTGAACTTTGGGCCTTCGTTTGTTGTGTAGCTTCAGATGTTGGGGTTCCTCCTTGTAACACTTTAGGGAGGCTACTTCTTCGATGCCTATGGAAGTCATAAAAATCGAACATTTTATCTGGCGACAGAGCGCGAACCTAACTTAGGACCTCTTCATATGTTCTTGCTCCTCAGAATATTTCGTCCTGAGGAGAATCTTCGTGTTCATACCTTTTCAAATTGTAGCTGGCCATGTGATTACCTACGATCCTCTACCAAATCAAGCTTCTTAAATTTGATATTGACCATCTTTATTTCTTCCAAGGCCGTGACCTCTACTTTAGAGTGACCGAAATCTAGTAGGGGAAATGTACCAATCTGCAGGGGAAAATAAGGCCATACCTTTTTCTGTACTTCTTTGAGCTCCTTACTAAACCCACCGAGCATAGTTTGTCATGCAACCTCGCCGCATACTAGTCAGTCTGGTAAAAATTGTGGCAGAGCATATGGAGGAATCGAACAGTCGAACACCCTAATATAAGAAAAGTGTTCTTCAATAAACCAGTCTTCTATCTTGCCGACATTAGTCAAAATTTTGTTTGAAATTCTGGTAGGTGGATAGCCATATATGGCGGTGTGCATCGGCACCACTACCCAGTTGAAAATTTCAAAAAAGAAGGCTTTTGCATTTTCTTTCCAAAGTTTTGAATGATAAATATGTATGGGTTCGGCACTATTTGGAGTCCAGCGCCAGTTCATTAGAGGAAAAGGCGTCGTAAAACATACAATGTCCATGATATAAGACGACATGAAAAATGGGGCTGGTTTCCCTTTGGATTTTAGGGATTGATATTGTGTAATCTCATCAACCAAGTTATCTGATAATATATTGGCCCAATCAAAAGAGTAACCCTCTGCTACTATGTGTATAATAGGTACCCATTGTAAAAAGAAATGAGCTTTGTTTTCTTTCCCATAGATTTTGCACAACATCATTGCTATATACATTATGTGAGATTCCAAAGAAACAACTGCATACATGCCATGGGAGTTAGCTCTGAACTTATCGAGGTGAATACCAGTCCTTAATTAGGTCGGGAATTTTTTTTCCATATTGGTCACATTCCTTCATGATAAAGTCAGCTAGGAAACTAGCGTTGTAAATGAAATTGGGTACCGACGACAGTTTGTACATTACATGTAGATGTTCAGGCCGAAAAAACCCAACTACGGTATTTTGTGAATTTATGATGGTTCTGGTTGAGATATCCACATTCTTTAGTGCCCAACCAATCATATCATTGTAGCAAAAGAGCCTAGGCCTTGTCGCTATCTTATGTAGCTCTGAATGAGCCAAATTTTTTTATTTGGTAGATAGGTCCTCCTTCTCATTGTCTCTTGAATCATCTGGGAAATTTACCAATTCATACTATAGGATGTTGAATACTTGTGTCCAGGATTTGAGGATGTCTATGCTTCTAGGCGAGGTGTCAGAGAGAACATCAGTATTCTAGCTCAAACTTTCACCAATTGATTTATTTGCTTTACGTGGAGCCATGGTATCAGATCTCAGAACTCTGTTATCTATCATGGAAAATGCACAAGACTAATTATATCACTAAGCTATCTCTGTCAAAATGCGAATGTAATTCAGAATGAAAAATATTGTTTGCCTTAAGCACATCAATTGCATATACCTTCACTAACAACGTGTTTAATTCCCTTAACAAAAATATTTGAGCAATAAAGTAGGATCTTGTTTGAAATCATTTCCCTAGACCAGCTATTAATGGCATTAATGGTCGATATTTCGTGAGCAGGAAAAGTATAGATAAAATTTGAATTTTATCCGAGTCATTATTAGGCGACGGATTAATTAAGAGATAATCGTTATTAATGCATCAACTAACAACAATTATGGTTAATTAAATTTTGGAATTTCGTCTCTCGGGAGATCCTATAAAAGTTTGAGTTAGAACTTATGAAACACGAAATCGTGATGTGATTAATTAATCTTAATCATGTTTAACTCTTTTAATTAATTGTGATTAACTTTAAAGATTTCACAGTTTTGGGTATCAGGATATTGATACTTGTTATATGTTAGAATCCCCAAAATGTGAAATCACGATAAGATTTATTAATCGCTAATTGTTTTTAATCTTTAAATAACCCAGTTTAATGCTTAAGACCATTTCCTGAATTCAGGTATCGGGACATTGGAAATATTACATGTTGAATCTTCATGTATTGCAAAACCCTGAAACTCGACATTTCGAAAGCAACATTCATTGATTTGATTTGATAATCAATAGATGGCTCTATAACCTTTGAGAGTTTAGGATCCTTTGATTATATATGAGACTTCATCCACGGTGAGATTTAAGTGCACGTTGTTTTTATTTAAACGGGAATGAAATCTATATAAAGTATAATTTTTTTTTTTTTTGTGTGTGTGTGTGTGTGTGTGTGTGTTCCAACACATTGCGTGGTAAGTCCTGATAGTTTGGTCTCAAGGTTTAGTGGCGCGTAGTTTTTGCAACTGCGCTACACAGAATCTGTCCACGTGTTATAGATCCAAGATCTAGTATCAGAGCACATTCTATCAGAGTAGGTTGGTCATATTAGTTTTATCACAACAAGGTTTATCGAAGTAAGTTTCAAAAGCAACATCTTTGTAGTAAGGTAAAATATGGATTCTACTTCAAATATACAACCTCCACCTTTTATAGGAAAACATTATGAGTTATGGTCCTTGACCATGAAGGCATTGTTCTGAGGCTAAGATGTATGGGAGATAGTCGAGAATGGCTATGTGGAACCAACAGATCAGGCATCATACAATGCAGTCACACAAGCTGAGAAAGATGTCTTCAAAGATCAAAAGAAGAATGATTGAAAGGCTATGTTTTAAATACATCAAGCCATGCATGAAGGAATACTCCCAAGAGTAACATCAGCAAAGCAAGCCAAGGAAGAATGAGACATACCATAGAAAACTTATCAAGGTATGGAAAAAGTTAAGACTTCAAAACTACAAATTCTTAGAAGAGATTTTGAAACTCTATCAATGAAAGATACAAATTAGTAGATTCATTTTATACCCATGTTATTGTCCTGATTAATCAGAATAAATCTCATGGTGAAACCATAGAAGATAAAAAAAATTGTTGAGAAGGTACTTAGGAGTCTTCCTCCTAAATTTGATACCCTAGTTGTGACTCAGGAAGAGAGAAAAGACTTGAGTCAATTTAGTCTAGATGAAATGAAAAATTCTCTCATTAATCATGAACACATATTGAATAGTTCAAGTATGACATTAGAGAATGCATTTTTTGCGCAGTCATATATAAGTCATGGAAGAGGAAGGGGGAGAGCTAACTCTAGAGGTAGAGGAAGAAGTTTTGCTAGAGGTGGATGAAATAGAAGTCTTGGAAACACTGGTGGAAGAGGTCAAAAACCAAATACCAATAAGACAAGTAGTAAGAGAACTGACAAATCAAATATTCAGTGTCATTACTGTAAAAAGTGTGGACATTATGCATATGAGTGTAGGAAGAGATAGTATAATCATAACAAGCAAGGACACGATCACTCACACAACACAAATAGTTTATCCATTCCTATTTTATGGAACACGCTGAAGCAATGCCTATAGTATCCCCAGTTGAATGCAATGCTGCTCAAGAAATTCCATGTAACATCCCCGACCATCCATAGACCGGGTAATGGTAGCATGCGAAATGTAAAGTTATATGATATATATTCATTTTAATCGAAATAAAACACATAACACGATAAACACAGAATCACTGCTACCAGTTCAGATTCAAACAAGATTAACAATAAATCCACATGCAACGGAATACATGATAATATTCAAACATCATAAAACATGCATAATACATAATTAAGCACAATAATGATACTTATCTTTTAGCTGTAGTAAATACACCAACTTCGTGCAGACCTTCCACAAACCTCCCAACCTTAGATAGCATTGCTCATAACTTTCAATAGTAGTTCACCCCTGAGTTGGGACTAAACTCCAATGGGCAAGGGAATTCTAGGCTTGGCACAAAGAAGTTGCACAAAGCACCAGGAAGGATCTTTTATCCCAGGAGCCACTTACACCCACAACACATAGACCCTCATTCCCCACACACCTGCTCCACCCTAGGAAGATACACCTTCACTAATACAATTCCATCGGCCAGTACACCTCCCTTACCTTGAGCTTCAACAGCAGGCCGGACCAAAAGTATCAGAGTACTGTGGTTGCTACGAGACTCCCTTCTAGGAGAACTCACTTCCCAACAAACTCTCTTACCTGGGAGAGTTTCTCACAGGCCCGACAATCTGCCTCTTCAACCAGTCTTTGACTCAGCTACAATCGGGTATAGATGAAAACAACAGCAACAACAACAAAAACTGGGAAAAATGGGTATGGACAGCCAACAAGACAACAACCTAACGCTAAGTCTCAACATGGCTCAGGCGACTACAATTGCGTCGGGCTTCACAGGAAACAACTCAGGATGGATTTCCCATTTCTGGTTTTAGCGATGCGTGAGGCTAAGCAAAGGTCATATGCAGAGGCAAGAACAGTTTCACGTGCATGATAGGAGAATGGCAGGATGCCCAACCTTTCCGTGAGGGTTTCCTTCGTTGTGCGTTGGTATGCAGATGCAGAGGCAAAACAATTTAGATAGAGGATGGCCAACGAAATTAGGTGGAGGATGATAGAATGGAAACTGAACCCCCAACATGGCTGACTTCTTCAACTTTAATTGCATGTGCCCAGGTCAACACTTGTCTTCCTGGAGCTTCATGTGTTCCCTTTTTCACACGTCCCATTTTCCAGGAACTTAGGATAACAAAAACATATCATGTTCACCTTAGTCTTCAGGAAATAATATTAAAATATTATTCGTCTAGAGGTAAGCCCCCTAGATTATCCCCTAGACCTAGACACTTAGCCCCCTCCCTTGCGCTATCTAATGGAGCTTAGTCCCCCATAACTCTTTCTTAATGGAGGGTCTACACGCAATAGTATTTATATTTTATTAATAATGCTCTGCATAATTACATATACAACAAAATCAATCTCCTCACCTTGGCATCTGTCTCACTAGCCTAATAAACACATAAGTTTCTCATCTTACAATCACTCGGCTCACCGGGCTATAAGAAAAATTACAATTCAACGGGGGCTCGACCTTGGGGTATTACAATCCCCTCCACTTATTTTTGCACTGTCCTTAGTTAAGCTTATTTACAAAACAACAACAAGATTTCCAAAATCTTAAAAAAGATGTGGGTACTCTGGCTGCATAGAATCTTCATGCTCTCATGTTGCATCCTCAGGACTATACCAGGTCCATTGGACTTTTTCAATCCCTATGGATCGATTATGGAGCTTCTTGCTTTTTCGGTCTAGTATACGCACTAAATGCACCTGCAAGATGCCTTCTTACTACATCTAAATCACATTCCAATTGAGTACATGATTAGCATCAGGTATATATTTCTTAAGCAATGAAATATGAAACACATTATGTACAGTCATGGATGCAGGCAATGCGAGCATATATGCAACTGTTCCAATCCTTTATAGGATTTCAAATGTCCCACAAAATCTGGCTACCAACTTTGAACAGTTTCCCAGCCTCAAGGAACTTCTACTAGCTTTCACTTTCAGGAAAACATGCTCTCCCACTTTAAACTCTCTGTGGGTTCTGTTTTTATCAGCATAACTCTTCTGCCTGTCCTAGGTAGCTTTCAAATTCTACTTAATCTTCAACATTTGTTGTTCCATTTCCTTGAGCAACTCTATCCCAACTACTAATCTATTAGTTGGGTTATCCTAGCCTACTGGAGTGTTGCACTTTCCACCGTAAAGTGCTTCAAATGGGCTCATCTTTAGTGATGCTTGATACCCATTGTTGTAGGCAAATTATACCAAGTGTAGGTAGTCTTCCCATTTAGATGGTTTGTCCATCACATACATCCTTATCATATCTTCTGTCTCTTGGTTCATCCTCTCTGTCTGCCCATCAGACTTAGGATGAAAAGCAGTGTGGAAGTTCAGATTCATTTCGAATCCTTTGAACAACCCCTTCCAGAACTCGGAGGAAAATTTCGGCTCCCTATCAGACACAATCATTGTTGTCCCTTGACCAAGTTTTGCGAGATCCTTGGTCATGTTGAAATATTTTGGGACTTCGACAGCCTGTCAAAGACGGATCGCAAGACGAAGCAGAGATCGCAGGATGTCGGCCCCTTTTTGGGTCCTTTTTGGGATTTGGGAATATGTAACGGGAATGGGATGTCGGCCCATGGGTTTACCCATGTTTAGGCCTATTTTGTATGTATAAATAGAAGTCTAGGAAATGTAAGAAATAGATAGAAGAGGAGATAAGTGCTAGATCTATGATTTTTAAATGCTCTATGCATATTGCGAGAAGCTTACGGAGCTAAGTGCAAGAGGTTGTAAAGGATTGTGAAGTGCTTGGTGCTGCAATGCAAGGAAGAAGGATCTAGTGAGCTGCATAGATATTCTATCCTATGCGGAGTAGGGCTTTGAGGATCTGTGCATGTAACCCATTAAAGAAGATAATAAAGAAGAAGAGTTGGTGGACGTAGCCCCAGGGAGGGGGTGAACCACGTAAATACTATGTTATCTGCTCTGTGTGATGTTCTAATGTGTTTATGTCTTTGTTTATTTGCTAAGTGATTGATATAGATAGATAGATAGATAGATCTATTTATTCTTTGTGCTTATGATGAATATGGATGCTAGATCTGACATCTTGTAACAACCCTAGTTAAATAACTAATTGTCAAAGTTAAATAATTGTTTAAGGTTTATTAAGTTTAATTAATTAAATAATTAATTGTCCTAATGTATATTAATTGATTAATTATTATTTATTATTAATAATAAATAATCAATTAATTAATTAATTATTGTTTAATGTATATTAATTAATGATTAATTAATTAATTAACTCATTAAATATTTGGGTAATGAATTAAAGTTTAATAAATTTTAATTTATTAAAAGAAAACATAACGTAATGAAGGAGGGAACCATTAAGGAGAAGGGGATAAGGTGGTTGGCATTAAATGGAGGGATACGGTGGATAGCATTGAATGAAGGGAGGAGGTGGTGAATGGGAAGGAGGATATGAGGGGGCAAAGGCATTCGAGAGGAGGGACTTTTGATTTTGTGGGGAGGAAGCATTATTTGGATATGGGGAGACTGTAGTGGAGAATTTTCTTTTGGGGAGATTGGAGGACTGTGTTTTTCTGGTTTTGAGTTTGGTGGACTGTTACAGGGGAGCATCGGTTGCTGGGAGTTTTGGGCTCGGGGGCTAGGAATCCTAGAGCTAGGGAGCTAGAGAGGCTCTGTTCCTAACTAGTTGGGTGGTTAGATGGTTTTGGGCAGTGCATTAAGCAAAGTTGGGGACAACAGAGTTGGGGACAACAGTAGCATCAGTTAGAGGTATGTATTTTCATTATCCTGTTGTGTTATGAAATTGATTATAATCTACTCATAAATATTAATATGTTGATTATGTAGTGGATTATTTTGATGTATAAGGAACAGTTTAAGGTTAAGTTAGCATGTCTCTATTTTAATTTATGATTTATAAGGCTCTGTTGGAAGAGGCCTTACACATGGTATCAAAGCGTCAGTTTGAAGTACTGGAGCCTTAATGGCCTACCTACAACTGAATTTTCTTTCTTTAGAACCAACACCTGTGAACCTATGAACCCGTAAAA
>ML777527.1:759929-795550 GCA_009831015.1 Picea engelmannii | reverse complement strand
TTTTTTTTTTATATACAGATCTACTTAATTTTTTTTATTTACTTACTTATCTAAAATAAAATTAGTATTATACAGTATGTTAAAAAAATATATATTTATCTTAAAAAAAAAAGAGTCATAGGATATTGTGGTCGATGGGAATGGAACCCAAACCTTCCAAATAAAGAAAAGAGCAATCAAAGAAAATTATAAACCACACATGCTACTTCTTGGGAATAATACAATAGTATAGTGGAGCACTGCCAAACTTACTAAGAAACCAATTTGATTGCAGAGAATAGAAATAGTCAAAGTTTAAACTTGACCTTAGCACAGGTATACTAATACGTTGCCACTAATGTGCTCATACCATTATTCTTCCAGGCGAATATCCAACAAAGTGAATGATGGAATTTATTGGCTCAAAAGATACGTGGAATTCAATGTAAACATTACTAAGATCTTCTTTAACTTGACTTGAGCCCAGGCAGTAGGCAGACTGAATTCTTTTCCATTTATTTCTAGAATGTGTATGATTATATTCATAACAAAAGGATTTTACACATCCTTGAGTTCTTTAGTCTGCACTGCAAACATATAGATAGATAGCCATGACCATATCAGAAAACTGAAGTAAGCCACAGTAACCGAAGCCACTCTCGCCATGGCTATAGTAGTGAAGTAACACAAAGCACCTATTGCCATTACGCCATTACATTGGTTCTTCCTATTTTGTGCATTTAATTTGATAAAAGAATATGGTTTTACATTGTTTATTTACCCACATTGTTTTATCCATATCCACTTCCGGAGGAATTTCGAACCCACGACCTGCAATAAATACGCAACGCATTAGACCATCCATATATAAATGATTTTCATATTGTTTATTTACCTGTATGTCATATATATTGGTTGGAGTGGTCTAAATAGTATAGAAAAGAGAGTTTAATTGGTGCTACATACAGAGTTATTTGAATGTACGTGAACAAACTTACCCTGCACAATTTTATTAGTATCAAAGAATTCCAACTAAGCAATACCTCTCTTCACATTAACTTGAATTCCCATTCCAGTAAGTGTTTTAGATCATATAAGGAATATCAATGAAACAAGAGAAATCATCATATGCAAAAGAGACAGAATGTTAATGATGTTGTATAGGAAGAGTGGAAACTACTGATAGAGCAGAAACTGCAGCTTTTGTGCGAACTGTATTTACATTGTAAGAGAGTAGTTATCTTTGAAACTATCAGAAACACAAATTCATTAAGCTTGAAGTGGGAGGGGGTGCAAAGGCCTAGCTCCAGATCCACGCAACCTGCAAACAAAACACTCAAATCCCAACGTTAGCGCCAAGCCCATGAGGACTTACCTCACTTAACATAAAATAATAAAAAAAATAACCAAGACCAAGAAGGTCGAAGACCAAACAAATAGCAGATCGAAGGGCAAGCTCATAGTACTCGAGATAGCGCACAACAACCATACAACACACAAGCTAACACACCAAATCCCAGTGACCAAGACCACACGCCAGCACTAAGTCACATGATGTAGGAGCCCACGAGGGGGCAACCTATTTTCCCAATGCATCAACGCGCCCACGGAAAAAGCGCCCAAATGCAAGCACCGAGCCACCAAGGAGAACTCGTAGGTTAATATGTAGTAATAAAACCCAGTACCAAGTGCCAAACCCTTGAGTCTTTTATTCTCAACGAGTCAGCCAAACCAAATCCGCACCCACAGTCATAATGCAAACTAACGCAAACTCAATGAAGGCGCCAGCCATAGAGCCCATAAAACCAAAGGACTGCGCGGCCAAGCCCACACATCCATTACGCCTTCCCTCTACTAGGAAAATGACAAAAAAAATGAGAATGAAGGGAGGAGCCTGTGGACATTACCATAACTTCGCCATAGTTGCAGAGAGGGAGAAGCCTAGGGTGCACTTGCATATTGAGATAGTCGGTAAGTAATAGAGCGTAGGGTTGAGAATAGTTCAGGGTTTGGAATAGAGAGGCGTGTAGGGTTGGGAACCTTTGGGAATGAGCATGGTGAGGGAAGGGAATGTGGGCCTCATGTGAGGACCCACTGCCCATGTTAAAATTGTTTTTTTTATCTATTTTTATTTATTTATTTTGTTATTTTATATTATATATATATATATATTGTTATTATCATCTATTATTTATATATATATTTTTGGGGTTAAAATTTAATGTTTTATAATTCAAAATAATAGTTTGAATAAAATTTAATAATTTTAAATATAATTTAAGGGCAACATAAATTTAAATTATATTTAAAATTATGGTTCATGTTTAAATTTAAAACTAGTAAAGCGAATAATTAAATAGTTTTTAGCGAAAAGTTAAGGACTTAGACTGAGATAAGTGGAAGGGGTGGGCTTCATACGCACTAGGAAGGTAAATTAGAGAAATTGGCGAGTATGGTGCAATGCTAGCATAGCTACCAGGCAAGGGAGTCAATAGTTTTCTTAGGCAAAGACATGAAGCTTAGATGCTTTAACCATAACCTAGCCACTTCCCCTAAAGAGAGTAACGTATGTTTACAGACAAGTAAAAAAAACTTACACCTAACCCTGTTTTCTAGTTTAAGTTGTGCAAATGTGAATTGTCCTAGACTCACCCTGACAGACTTTTGGTCGATGCAGATTCAATTATACAGGATGGTTAGGACTCAGGGAAATTGAGGTAGAGGGGCATCGACGCAGACACCGCCAACATTGCTAGTGTCACCACCACCATCGCCTAAATTAGCTCTCATTCTACGCTCTTTGGAGGCCATAAATGAGACTTTAAAGGGGTGCCAACCAACAGGGATCGAAGTGGAACCCCCACCATCTGGAACAGGTAATCCTGAAGCATCAATGGATTCAGAGGGAGGACCTCCACCCGAAGACATCACTAGAGAACTGTAGAAGATCAAACTCCCAGAGTTTGCCGGGGGTCGTGCCAGTGAACGCGCAGAGGCATGGTTGGAACGGGTTGACAAGGTGTTTTTCCTTAAGGGACTATTCTTCCACATCAAAGATGAAAATAGCAATCTTTCATTTAAGGGACAATGCCCTGAACTGGTGGGGCAACCTAGAGAGGCAGTTGCACCTCACCCCAGACACCATCTCTTGGGAACTTTTTGAGGAAAGGTCCCGAAGGAAATATCTACCAGCTTACTATGAGGAACAATAGGTGGGAGAATTTCATGCTCTGTTACAGGGAAACATGACTATAGGTGAATAGGAAATCAGGTTTATGGAATTGGTCAAATATGTTTCATACATGGATAATGACCAATGACAGGCATAATGCTTTATCTATGGGTTAAACCCTAAGATAAGGGACATGGTGCGGATGTGAAAACCATCTTCAGTAGCAGAAGGAGTGGAAAATGCACGTTATGCGGAGGAACACATGAACTTAAATGGAGGTATGAGATCGACCTTTTCGCGTCATCTTGGATTCATGGGGAAGGCCCCTAGGACATTTCCCAGGGGAGGGAGCTCAAGGCCACCTCCATATGGTAATAGAGTCGCACCAAGGACAGTCGCCATAGGTATTTCAATGGCAGTGAGTGTAGCATCTCATTCATCACCAATGACACAGGAAGGTCCACGAAAATATCAAGGAGTAGCTAGTAGAGGCAGGGGTTCCAGGGGAAGGAACTCATTTCAGAGATAGTCACAGAATAGTGTGCAAGTTCAATCTCGTGTTATCTGTTGGGGATGTGGAGGACCCCATTATCGGCATCACTGCACAGAGTTACAATCAATATTTTTGCATAGAGAAGGAAAAGCCTCGATGGGAAGAGCAAGTGGCAGCCACCAGATTTACGCATTGGTTAATAATCACCAGGAAGAACATCAATCCACGGTGGTGGAGTCATTAGGTACGCTAAATCATATCAATGTTAAGATTTTATTTGATTATGGTGCTATAGATAGTTTCATTTCACCATTTGCATTAGAAAAGAGTGGGTTGGAAGCCTACGAGCATGATGACTTTAAACAAGTCGAGATGGATTCAGGGGAAAGACAGGCGGTAGGACCTAGCATTGATAATTTCCTAATAGACCTGGGAGTGTGTACTACCAAGTTGAAGGTTTACATCACTGCTCTCAGGACGTATGACCTAATCATTGAAATGGATTGTTTAGAAGACCATCGAGCTATGGTAGATTGTTTCACAAAAAGGGTGCTTTGTGTTGACGATGAAGGAAGGCCAGTAAAGATCTAGGGTGTACAGAGACGGGTGTCTCTATGCTTTATCTCAACTATGAAGATTAAGCGGTGCATGAGACAAGGGTGTCGAATGTATGTAGTGGAAGCAGTGAGTGAAGGGAAAGGACCCTCCTCAGATCAGTAGCCAGTATTGTCAGAGTTTAAAGATGTTTTTCCTAACGAGTTACCAAGGTTACCTCCTGAGAGGGAGCTTGATTTCACCATTAAGCTAAAACCTAGTGCAGAACCAATTTCCAAGACTCTGTATCGGATGACAGTGCCAGAACTTTGTGAGTTGCAAATACAATTGAAAGAGCTACTGAACTTAGGGCTAATAAGGCCCAGTGTCTCACCTTGGGGTGCACCAGTAATTTTTGTAAGAAGAAGGATGCTTCCTTACAACTGTGTATAGATTACAGAGACTTGAACCGAGCTATAGTGATCAAATGAAAGGAGAAACAATATTCTCAAATATTGATTTGCGATCAGGGTATCACCAGTTAAGGATTAAGAAAGGAGATATTCCTAAAACTACCTTTCAAACTCGGTTTGGGCATTATGAATTCGTTGTAGTATCTTTCAGATTGACCAATGCACCAACAATATTCATGAGCCTCATGAATGGTGTATTTCGGAAATACCTTGACCACTTTGTACAAGTCTTTCTAGATGATATCCTCATCTATTCCAAGAATGAAAGAGAACATGAGGAACACTTGCGAGTGGTGTTGTCTTGCCTTAGAGAGAAAAAATTGTATGGGAAATTGTCGAAGTGTTCCTTCTTCCAGAAAGAAATTCACTATTTAGGACATATCATTTCCGATGAAGGAATATCTATGGACCTAGAAAAGGTAAAGGTCATTATGGAGTGGCCAGTGCCGAAAAATTCTCATGAGGTAAGAAGCTTCATGGGGCTAGCAGGTTATTATCGGAGATTTGTGGAAGGGTTCTCTAAAATAGTGAAACCCATCACCACTTTGCAGCGCAAGGGGGTTAGGTATGAATGGACAAAAGAATGTGATAGTGCATTCATCGAACTTAAAAGGTTACTAATTAGTGCACCAATTCTATGAGTGCCAGATATGGAAAAGGACTTCACAGTCTGCACGGATGCCTCGAAGCAAGGGTTGGGGGCCATGCTAATGCAGGATGGAGGAGTGATAGCTTATGTGTCAAGGAAGTTGAAGAAACATGAGGAAATTTACACTACTCATGATTTAGAGTTGGCAACAGTAGTGCTAGATCTGAAACTTTGGAGGCACTATCTAGTAGGGCGAAGCTTTGAGCTCAAAATGAACCATCAAAGTTTAAAACATATCTTCACTCAAAGGGATCTGAATGCTAGGAAAAGGCGATGGAGTGAGTTCATGAGTGAGTACGATTTTGGTATTTCATATATCAAGGGAAAAGAGAATGTGGTCGTAGATGCCTTGAGTAGGAGGCCACGTGTCTTCTCCTTGGTACCCTTAAAAGTCAATCTGAGAGAACATGTGTTGACGCAACTCCTTGGAGATAGTTGGTATTTAAAGGTTACCTCAAACCTCCAGAGTGGGAGGCAGTTAGATCCAAAGTATGAAGGATATAGTCTGGAAGCAGACGGACTCAAGGAAGTACATCCCTGAAAGTGGGTATATTTGAAGCATCATACTGAAGGAATCCCATAGAGCACTTTATTGTGCACATCCATGGGTGAAGAAAATGTACGCAGACATGAGGAAGCTCTTCTTCTGGGTAGGCATGAAGCGCAATGTAGTCCATTTTGTTGCCAAATTCCTAGAGTGTCAACAAGTGAAAGCCGACCACCATCACCTAACATGTCTCCTACAACCACATGATGTTCCTATGTCCAAGTGGGAAGTCATTTCTATGGATTTTGTTGTGGGAATTCTGCTCACATCTCATAGACACAATGACATTCTTGTAATAATTGATAAGTTAACCAAGAGTTCTGATTTTATTCCGGTTAGAGACACTTACGATTTCACTGATATGGCATGCGTGTTTGTAAGTGAGGTCATCCGTTTGCATAGGATACCTAAGAAGATCATTTTAGATAGGGACTCCATATTCACTTCTAGGTTTTGGACAAGTTTGCAGTCAGCGTTGGGGACTCAGTTGAACTTAAGCACAACTTATCATCCTGAAATAGATGGGAAAACTGAGAGAGTAAATCAAGTCATGGAAGACATGCTTAGGATGTATGTCATGGATAATCAAACCCATTGGAAGAAGTACCTACCTTTGGTGGAGGTCGCCTACAATAACATTTTTCATAGCTCCATCAGAATGCCACCTTATGAAGCTCTGTATGGAAGGCCATGCAGAAAACCATTGAGTTGGGAAAGATTAGAAGATCGAGTAACAGTTGGGCCAGAATTGATTCAAGATATGTAGGAACAGATGATTCAGATTAGGAAGAGACTAAAGGAAGCTCAGGATAGACAAAAAAGTTATGTGGATGCACACAGGACTGATCAAAGTTATAAAGTGGGAGATCAGGTTTTCATTCATATCAGGCCTAATAAGAGTACCATACGGTTCGGGAAGGGGACAAAGTTGTCACCTCGATTTATAGGACCCTTCAGAATCCAAGAGAAAATTGGACCCATTGCTTATCGTCTCGTACTGCCACCCCACTTGCATAAAACTCATAATGTTTTTCATGTATCTATTCTACGTCATTATGTTTTTGATGGATCACATAAACTAAATTAGAAGGAATTGCAGGTATCGGACATGGGAACCCTCACGTTAGAACCGTTACGCATATTGGATCGTAGAGTCCGACAACTCAGGAACCGTCTGGTAGACCAAGTTAAGGTCCAGTGGGACAAATATAGTCCAGGATCTGCTACTTGGGAGGATGCCGAGACACTACGACAAGATTATCCCTCACTTTTTTTTACCACCTCGAGAATATGTTTCTTGAAGGTGGGGTGTATGTAACACCACCTTTTGACTTAGACAACCAGGATTACCTGAGGCCCAAACACCCTTATTTTCTATTCACAGTGAAACTATTAAATGATACACTTGAACTTTTAAGACGTATGAACCTTTATGAATGTTTAAATGTATTTGAATAATGATGGATATGATGTGATATATTGTGAGAATGTAAATTTTATGAATGTTTAAATGTTATTGATGATGATGGATATGATGCGATCTACTATGTGAATGTAAATTCTATGAATGTTTAATTGTTATTGATGATGATGGATATGATGCGATATATTATGTGAATGAGAATCCTATGAAGGTTTAAATGCTATTTGAATGATGTTGGATATGATGCAATATATTATGTAAATGATAATTCTATGAATGGGTAATGTTAATTGAATTATGGGACATTATGAGATCTATTTCTAACTTGAAAACTTTGATGTTAAATTTGTTGGTACACGGATACCGAAATGAAATTATGATCGTATGCAATTACATGATGATAATGCATAGAAATGTATGAGTTTGTGTTACAGACTGATTTGGAGGTTATGGGCTATGAAATAGCCAAGGGATAATAATGATGAAAGTGAATGACATGACCACTGGCCGAGAAACAATATGGTATGAATCTTTCTATGTGAAATTATATTGGTTTGGATACATTGCTATGATATGTGGACTAGTGCAGGATTTTAGTAGGTGAGACTGCCCAAAACCGAATAAACGATGACAAAACTCCCAACAACACGGTGCCATTGTATATTCCATTGTAGGGTGTGGACCCTAGTCTTGTTAGGAGTGGTGGAGGCATTTCCCACCATGTATCCTCTGAAACTTGGAGTCATGGGAGGACGGTGTTATCTCAAGCTCCCCTAGACGTGTGATGATGACTGTCAATTTCCTGCTGGGGAAGCTTAGTCAAGATAGTGACACTTACGCTTACGGGTTCTATTTGGAGTTAGGTCAATATAGTTGACGCTCCAAGATAGTCCAGCAGAGGAAGGATAGGAATGGAAGATGGAGGTAAGTTAGGGAGGAAGGATGAGTATAAATAGTTGAGAGTGTATGGAGATTTGTCTTATGGTAGAATTTATTGTTTTTCCTTCTGAAAAGAAAATGTGTATATATGAATATTCATAACTATGTAACTAAACCACAATTGTCTAAATAAAATTGTTGAGCTAGATTATTGTAATTAAGTGAATTCATGAACATTTCATTGATTTATTATTTGTGATAAAAAGAATAGTCTTATTGATTGGATTGGATGCATACATAAATTACTATAAGGGTGAAAATTATTGTTATTAGTACATGCACAAGACTTGTATGTACTAGCTACACATGCATTTCTTGTACATTTACACTAGTATGTATGAGTTTTCTTGGCTTACTTACTAATAGTGTCGGTTATTTTTTATGAATGTGTGAACCATGTGTCTTTTCGCTTGTATCATAAAATACTTTAACTTCGGGACGAAGTTTTCTGAAGGGTGGGTGTATGTAACAACCCTAGTTAAATAACTAATTGTCAAAGTTAAATAATTGTTTATGGTTTATTAAGTTTAATTAATTAAATAATTAATTGTCCTAATGTATATTAATTAATTTATTATTATTTATTATTAATAATAATTAATTAATTATTGTTTAATGTATATTAATTAATTGATTAATTAATTAATTAACTCATTAAATATTCAGGTAATGAATTAAAGTTTAATAAATTCTAATTTATTAAAAGAAAACATAACGTAATGAAGGAGGGAACCATTAAGGAGAAGGGGATAAGGTGGTTGGCATTAAATGGAGGGATAAGGTGAATGGAATTGAATGAAGGGAGGAGGCGGTGAATGGGAAGGAGGATATGAGAGGGTAGAGGCATTCAAGAGGATGGACTTTTGATTTTGTGGGGAGGAAGCATTATTTGGATATGGGGAGACTGAAGTGGAGCATTTTCTTTTGGGGAGATTAGAGGACTGTAATTTTTTGGTTTTGAGTTTAGTGGACTGTTAGAGGGGAGCATCGGTTGCTGGGAGTTTTGGGCTCAGGAGCTAGGAATCTTGGAGCTAGGGAGTCAGAGAGGCTCTGTTCCTAGTTGGTTGGGTGGTTAGACGGTTTTGGACAGTGCATCAAGCAGCATTGCGGACAATAGAGTTGGGGACAACAGTAACATCAGTTAGAGGTATGTATTTTCATTATTCTGTTGTGTTATGAAATTGATTATAATCTACTCATAAATATTAATATGTTGATTATGTAGTGAATTATTTTGATGTATAAGGAACGGTTTAGGGTTAAGTTAGCATGTCTCTATTTTAATTTATGATTTATAAGGCTCTGTTGGAAGAGGCCTTACCAATCTGTGAACTTTCTTAGTGCTTGAATCTGTGAGATCTGATCCATTTACTTATGCTAAGTGCTTATATACATTAGATCAAGGTGAATGTTGCGATGCTCTGTTTTCTCTGCGGAGTAGATATTGGTTGAATATTGATGAAATAATAGTGCTAAGTGCTCTATTAAGTGTTATAATCACAGATATGTGTCCCAGCTAAGGTTGTAGACACCTGAGTCCTGGAACCACCCCTGCCTCCACCTCAGGTGAGACTTCATCTGCTTTGCAGGTGTTGCCGAAAGGGCCGGTATTTAGGTTTTTTTTGGTGCATTGTTGTAGCGTTGAACCCTGGGTCTGCCTCTGTGCCAAAAAATGGTTCCGTTGTCAGGACTTGAAACTGTGATTGCTGGGAACTGAGGAAAAATAAGCTTTGTGCAAATATCCGACCTGAAATTGTGAAAGCTTTGTGTGTAGATATGTTGCTCTAGTGCATAGTACTCTACTTAGTTTGATAAGATCTGTGCTAAATAAAGAAGTCCAATCTGAAGAAAAGTGTTAGATCTGAAAGTTTTGTGCTCTGTAGAAGTAAGAATAGTGGAATTTTTTTTTTCAAAAGTATGAATCTAGGTAGGTTTGATAGATTATGTCCTATCTTGAAAACTAGGGTACTGGTAGATGAAAGAAGGTTTGATATGAGTAGATCTGATAAGAATAGTGAAAGATATGTTATACCTATGCATAGAAAGAATGTTTGGACTAACAAATGGATGCAGGATATTGGAAAGAATTATTTGCAGGTTAGCTACCATGATCCTAGTATGCAGTATAGGAAAGGCTAGGGATCATTTAAAAGAAAGAGAGGCTTAACCCTCCGTTACAGTTGTAGAAGACTGGGGCATCTTGCTAAGGAATGCCTTGGGAGAAGACCTAGTTGTCTTTGTTGTAAAGTTATGGACCATGAAGTATTGGATTGTCCTAGAATGATTGTTAAGCTTGAGGAAATTAACATGAGACAAGAAAACCCTAAGGCAGATCTAGAAATGGAAAAACCCCAAAACGACTCAGAGAAAGTATTGCTATAGATGAAAGAAACCCTGAATGACCACCGACATGTCAGCTTATCAGATATATTCAAAGAAAAAGAAGGCCTTGAAGCAAGAATAAGAGACTTTGACATTGACTATGTTCTAGATGAGGAAACAAAGGTGAATATCATGACAAAGAGAATGTGGGAAGCTATAGGGAAGCTTGCTATGATTCCTTCACTAGGAGGAATAGGACTATTCAAAGGAAAGTTGATAAACCTATGTGGAAAGCTCACCCAGATACCTATGAATGCCAATGGAACTTTGACAGAGGAAGATTTTGATATTATTAAATTTATTGAGGACAACGTCCCATTTATCATGTTACTAGGAAAACCTTGGATTGAAAAATATCAAGACAGAAAGACATAAGAAGAAGCAAGAGTTGAAAGACTTCATGACTAGGAAGATCGTTCACTTGATTGGAGAATAGAAGAACAGATAGAATATAACTAACATCAGAAACCTGAATGTCGAAGTTGCAAGAACACTAGAAGACCCACGGAAGATTGAGGTACCTGTTCCAGACAACGAAGAAGGGTCACCCTCAAATCTTAGGAAAGAATCTCAATAGCGTGAAGTAACTATTCCAAAAGAAGATAAGAATCAAAAGGGAAAAGGCACACCAAGATGAAGCTCACTAGGAAGAAGGCTAGAAAGCTAAGTAAGAAGAGATCTAAGATCGAAAAGTTGCAGAAATATCCAGAAGAAACCTCACAGAAGAAAAATTTGCAAAATTGGAGCTTCGTCGGGATATCAGAACAATGACACATGGAACTTCGCCATGACGAAGCAATATAGTCATTGGGGACATTATAACCATTAGATCAATGCTCCGAACAGATATAAAGACATTTGTGGATAGAGAGCTTGCCATCCGACTGTTGGGACCACACCATAATGAACAGAAAAGGGTTAATGAAGGCTTCATACCTATTCCAAGTGACCCATCACCGAGTTACCTATTTATCCCAGCGCACCACGCACCGAAAACACTTTTTCCAACCAAGAATTTGAGCCCACAGACTAAGTTTATTTTACACAGTGATCAGCGCACTCTTACTGTCTAGTCTATTGCAGTGTCTAAGTTACCCCCCGAACCCGAGATTGTTAACCCCGAGTGTGTATGTCGGACGAGTTGAGCACTGTAGAGAAAGTTGTTGAAGAAGTTCTGATCAACCTAATGAATGAAAGAGTCATGTCAATGTCTATAGGTGTACAAGCATCATTGATAAGAGGACTTCAAGCCTCTCCATCGACTGCTCATGGAGCCGGACCATCCCGACCATCAGATGAAAAGTGAACCAAGCACAGGGATGATCTAGCGAATGCCAAATTGATCCCAACCATATTACCTGCCTATATTCCACCTCTGAGTGGTGCAGTAAATTGAGATAGTGTACCTAGAGATTTTGAGTACGCCTTGGTCACTACGTACCTCCCGAAGGGGATACGCGCAGTTCGAGCAGACCAAGATAAGATTGCGGCGTTCAAGTTTAGAGACTTCAACCTCGAAGATCGCAAAGTTTACAACATGCTCACCCCACATAAGTACCTGACCCAGACTAAAGGGAAGAAGTTGAAGATTGTCCCTCAGCCGTGGACTATGGAACTTGCACAGTCCACCCTGCTCAATGTCATGAAGATTCCTCACTTCGAACGACACCAGGAGGTGAATGCATGTGTCAAACTACTGTTGTCTTGTTACCATGGTGGTTATCTATGGATAAACCACCGTATAACAGTTGATATAACACTAATCCATCGAATCATGGGCTTGAGTATGCAAGGAACTGATCCATAGGATATTTACCTCGGAAAATCCATGGATCGCGCTCTAGCACAGAAGATCAAGGACACTTATGGTGAAGTCGAGAAGGGAACATGAGGTTACAAAGTAGATTCTATTCAGAGTGGTGCAGTGCGCCTCACCTTTCAACTAATTGCAGGAAAGTTAGTACGAAAAAACCAACCCACCCAAGTCACTGGTTTTGTAGTCGACCTCGCAAGGAAGTGCACAGAACGACTTTAGATGAACTGGGCAAAGCACCTGGTGAACCAATTAGAACTCAAATGCAGAGAAGCCCAGGATCAAGTGTAAGAATTTCATTTCAGCTGGCTATTGATCCTGATCACTTTTATTTCCTGGGAGATGTCGGAAGGTGCAACCTTCCTGGACATTGAACCCTTCGAACCATTGACCATGAAGTTCAGTACACTGTGGTACTTAAGAGATATGAATAAACAATGGCAGTCCAATGTTGTTTTTCATACCTACTACAACCAACTGAAGACAACCATCTAGTCTGAGCCTCACATCACTCCGAACACTCTACACCGGTTCAGGCCCTTGATGAAGTTCAACGCAGACCGACATTTTATTTACATCACAACGCATGCTGACAAACACAAGCAACATATCCAATCCTACTATAAGATAACAAAGGAGGACTTGGAGGAGATCACCAAGGATTGGTCAACTGACCTCCTCATTCTAGCAGACCATGCGGAGATATCCAACATCGATAGCCCAGAAACTGTGCAGGATACACCCGAACCTAGCAGGACAAAGAAAACTGAAGAGGTTCAGGATTTAGACAACGCATCTGTGAAAATGCTTCCATATCACTAGAGTAAGGAGGTGATGGTGAAGATTTGAATGACAAAGAAGTGTAACAGAAGCAAGGAGATGAGGTTGATCCCCTAAAGAAGAGGAAAGGTTTTCCTCTGAAACCTTCTTCCCGGAAGAAATCGAAGGCCTCCATGACAAGATGCAGACTGTCCTCACCTCGGATGACTTCGACTTCCTCATAGTAGCCCTGAATGATGTTTCGATGGAAATAGCAGAGAAGCAAGAAGAAAAGCAAGAGGAGATGTATGATCACATTGAGACTGAACTCCAAGAGGTACATTAGGCACTACAGTCCAGTCGCGCAGTCTCCACTGTGCCAGGAGAACCAAAATTAGGGGATGAGCCAGCTCAACTCCACCTCCTAGCTAATATAGTTGAAGCTCGTCTTCGATGAGCACAAGAAGAAACAACGCAAGCCACCTAGGCTTTGACACGAGTAAAAGGAGTCCTTGTAGAGAAACGTAGTGTTGTAGAACAAGAAAATATCACTTTCCAAGTGAAGTTTGATGAAGAAAAAGCCCAGCTACAACAAGAAAAGGAACAGTTGCTCGCGGAACAACTCGAAGTAAAGGAAATGGTCAACAGAGCACTTCGCTCTATGACAGTCGTAGAATTAAAGGCCGAAGAGCGAGTTCCACAGCAAGTCATGTAACTTAAAGAAGTGATCCCAAGGCTGACCTGCATTCACCAAAAGACAAACAAGAAACTACAAAAATGCATTCTATATATGAATTAGTGGGTTAGATGTCATAAAAAAATGTAAATCAAACATAAAGATTGAACACATCATATGGCAGGATGGAAAAAGTACTTCTTTATATTAATCTCACAAGGTCACTTACAAGATGAGATCGATGACTGCTCCTCAAACCTGGTCCCGGGATCCTCTTCACCAAGATCCAATTCCACATATCCTTCTTCTCTCACACTTCTCTCTAGAGAATGGGCATAGGCTTATGAATGAGGAAAAAGGGAAAGAATAAGGAATTCTGGCTCAAAACTCACAATGTGGCTGCAAATTCTTGGGGCAAGGGGGGAAAGTGAAATGGGAAGAGTTTCACTGTTCTTATGTTTCTCCTTGGAATGAGACCCCAAGACGTCCTTTTATATGAAAAAAGGATGGTTATTTGGTTGGGTGATGGGATATAGGCGGTGAATTGGTTGGGAAACCACCCAATAGCCCATAATCTCAACGAATTCCTTGCAACTTTTTATTTTTTGCAACTTTTGTGGGCATACACAGGCTGTAATGTTGCAGTTAGCATACGTACGTGGACAGTAGTGGGGCAGGGCGTGTACATCTTAAAAAATAGTGTTTTTAAGAAGAGTTTCTCTGTGATGGCTTGAAAAAAATAGAAAGTAAGATGGTTTGATGTCAGGTATGTATGTATGGTTCAATTTAGGGTTATAACAGATGCCCCCTAATATGTGAGGTCATAAGAGCATCTGATGGCCGAAATACATTACAAATATTCACCAATGTACAAATCGAGTGAGCCAGAGACCAGAGTTTGGGAGGTGCCATCTGCAAAATAAAAATTGTCTCACCAAGGTGGGCATACCCATGCTCGAGATGAAATAAATCATGGTTGCCAATCAAATACACTGCAGATCCATGTCATATAAAAACGTGTAGTTGTGAACAATACACAATGGATATACATCTCAAAATCAAAGATATACATGTATAGTATCCATCTTCAAGAAGCCAAATGATGCCTGATGGCTGGAGATGAGGCCTTCAGATCTCGAGCAACAACTTCAAGATCTTCAAACTCGGGTAGGAATGTAATGAGAGTGTACAAATTCGCTACCCATAGGTCTTCGACGGCTCATCGGGGAACAGACAAGAGGATCTTGATGATCAGGCATAGAACTTCACTGATTTTGAACAAGGACTTGATTGGACTTTCGGGATGGCTGAGCATGAGGTCAAGAGACAAAATGAAAAAGGGTTGACTCAAGTTGGGTAAAAATTCCCTTGCACAATAGCACAACTGATGATCAGACTCATGCATCATGAAATTGACATAAGTTCACAATGCAGAAGGCAACGCAAACTCTCCATATGTTTGGAAGAATAACCAAATGGAGGAGGACACATCGCTATGTTACAAGAACAACTTTCAAAGATCATATAAATTCCAATGCTTGATGACAAACGAAAGGATGTGCTTTGTCCAAGGGTGTCTCATTGTGCTGCCATAAAAAAGAAAATACTTTTCCCTTCCTCTCTTTGGGGTATATTTGATTTTTTTGTCTTTTTTAATATTTTGAATAGCTTGAAAAAGAATAAAAGAATGCTACGTTACAAAGGAGGAATGAGTGTCGCAAACATACTAGTTCCAAGCACAAGGAACACACTAATTCTTATAGAATTGAGACATGCGCAGTAAAAGGACACTCGGGGAAAATTCCTCCATGGGTCAAGGTGTCAGATCGTAGAGGAAAAGTGCTACAAGGCTTGCATATAAGGCATGCTTAAAAGGTTCAGTTGAGAGCAACATGGAGCCGACATTAGGCCAAAGACACAGAGATGCAACTGTGATTAGCAAGACACGATGAAACCCCCTTTAGTGCATTTTTTACGAGCCCAGAGAGGGTAAGCTCAGTGGTTTTTCATTTTTAGAGAGTCTGAAAAAGCATAAAATAAGACTCCACTGGGGTACCTTTTCGAAGATAGTCTAGTCGGCTTGAAAAAAGGATAAACTAGCACCGAAAAGATGTCTATTCAAAACCATTTTAACGAGTGTGACACAGACAAGATCACTTGACAATCTTTTCAATTTTAAGGAGTCTGAAAAGAGCTTAGCTATGGACTCACTGCCCTTTTGTAGATTTAATCTCCTTAGCCCGAAAAAGTATAAAATCTAATAAAGAGAACTCTCCCAACGAGATGAATCTCCCTAGGTGTACCTTTTTCCTCCTTAATCTACAGGCTGGAAAAATGGGTTAATTCATGCCAATATATGTTTTTCTGTACCAATTAAAGAGTGTGAAAGAACAAGGTCACTCAATGATCTTTTCACTTTTAAGGAGTCTGAAAAGAGCTTAAATATGGACTCCGTAATGGATGTTCTTCTAGACCGTTTAACGAGTGTGAAGAAACAAGCTCACTCGACGATCTTTTCAATTTTAGGGAGTTTGAAAAGAGCTTAACTATGGACTCCGTGGGGGTTCCTTTTTCGTAAATTTAGTCCCTCAGGCCCAAAAAAGGGTTAAACTTATACCTAAGAATACTCTTCTAGTGAACTGAAGTTCCCAGAGTATACCTTTGTTCGTACAATTGACCATCCAGAACGAAAAAGGGGTAAACTACCTCTTGACAGACATACCTTCAAATTTTAGTTTGGCGAGCATGAAGGGAAACAAGATCTCTCAGCAATATTTTCATGTTTAGAGAGTCTGAAAAGGGCTTAAAGAAGACTCCAAGAGGTTAATTTTATTAGTTAATCCAGAAGATATCAAAAAGCATAAATGCAATCTCGCCGGATGTTGCTTTCAAATATTAAAGCGAGCTTGAAAGACAACAAAGCTTTCTCATGCTCGACACCTTGTGGGTCGATGCCTGGCATCTCCTTTGGGAGCAGTCCACTCTAATGAAGAAATTCTTCACAATGCCAAGGGTTCTAGAGATATCAACAGGTATCATTTTAGCGATAGTTTCCATATTACCCTCGGCATAAACTACATGTGTAGCTAGAGGATTAATAGGACAAGACCTATATCTAGTCATAGTCAACACAAATGATCCTGCCTCTATTCTTCTTAAATCTCGGAGGAAATAAGATCTGTGATGGATATCATCCTAGGGTCTATTTGGATCAGTCAATGCATCTAGAATCTCCTCATCATATAGCAATACCAAGTCTAAATAATCGGTAGTGGCAAGGGAACCTTGAGCCCAAGAAGGCTCAAGAACTGGATCTAACTCCAGTGCAGGAGTCGGATCGAGGTTGGCTGAAGCTTGTTGGACTATAGAGTATGCAAATTTTTCCACAGACAATGGCATGGACATGCCATGATGCCCTGTCCCTTCCATCGTGGTCGATGGGGAAGGAAGAATCCACAGATCATTAAAGTAAGTCATACATAACGATGACACTGAAAAGATTTCAGCAATAGGCTGGTCGAGGACAGTTGATATCATATTGACATCTCTAGAAGGAGGTGGGCAATCGAAAGTACCCATGAGAGGTGGGCACAAACCAACCACCATGTTGATGATGTTGGGATGTGGGTTATCAAATATCAGGACCGTGGATGCCCCCGATGAAGGTTCGGGCCTGGAGAAAGACAATTGATCAATGGTCACGATTCAACCATCATGTGGAAAAAACAAGAGCCGAAATACTATGGTGACCACTGCATGCATAGCATACGTCCAACTCCTTCCTAACAGGAGGTTGTAGTCAAGAGGTGCATTGACCACTTCAAATTTGATGCACACAGTCTTCCCTCCTAACTGCGCGGGGACAGAAGGGATAATTCCATGTGGTATGAATGGATGACCATTGAAAGATGTAAGAAGAGTAGGTGACGGGGACAGAACGGGTTGGCTAATGGCCTTCCAACATGCCAACGAAATCATGCATGTCGAGGAACCCTCATCAACCACCGTGTGAAAAATATTTCAGGTAAAATATTTCGTGGGGTGAGCCACTACTATCTGAAACACAATGTGGTATGGGAGACGAGGCTTTAGGTTGGTTGTATCAAGCATGATAGTTCTTGGATTACATGTATCAGTGGATCCTAAGGAAACTAGCAGAGCCTTTCTCTGTGAAGGGAAACTCTGGAGGACCTCTAAAGTAGACATTACGCAAGGGGTTTGTGACAAATCCTCCACCAGGGAGTAATTTTGGGCGGCCCTCGCATTTGGATTGTGTGAATACTTTTTGAATGCCCCTTTGGGGATGCATTTCATTGTCTCACCCATCATTCTCTCGATATGGAGAGGAACAGATGAGTTCTTGGCCTCTTTACCCTTCTCAGAAGTGTTTGGCATTCCATAATCATGTGTCCTAGTAGCTATGTGAGCATCACCTTTCAACATATAAACATTCAAGGTTGAGGGATTGCTAGATGACGAAGGGGGTCCCTGACTGATCCCATCCGTGTTCACATAGGATTGAGTTAAATTTTTCCCATGAGGAAATGGATTCATTAACACTGTAGGTTGTTTCTCCACTAATAACTTTTGGGCCTCCATGAGTCGAGGGAATAGGTGAGTCAGGTGGTCTTCCATGCAAATATTACACAGATACTTCGACTTCTTTCTCTCTATGTTTCGTTCACCAACATTATTGGTGGGTTTCTTATCCCCCTTACCCTTCTTTCATTGTTTTTTCTTCCATTCGGCCTGCTAGTTAGCCTTCATCTTCGTCAATTGCACACTATGTACATTCGATGTCTAAGTATGGGGAGTAGCCAAACTAGAGGTTTGGCTAGCCATTGTCTGCTGTATCGACAATTGCTGCAATTGGTTTGACAATAGATCAATGGCCTTCACTTGTGCTGAACCGATGATGACATCAACATATGGTTCAGACTTATGTCTAGTCTTGTCAAGAATAGACCTCGGCACATCTGGAAAAACCTCGTAAAGTAAACCAGACTGAGATTAAATCAACTCTAGCTGTTGAGCTCTCATTATCGCCTCTTCCTCTGAAAGGAACCATTCCAGTAGGAATGCTGGTGGAACTGGTACTTTTATCAAACTCTTTCGGCACCGCCATTCTCAGATATGATCAGAGATATGGTCAGCCTTCGTTTTCTCAAAGTTGGCCAACAATTCTGTGTGGGCATCGTATCTCACACGTAATTGAAAATGGTTTAAGAAAACCATTGCCATTTCACCAAAAGTAGAGTATCTTGAGCGATCGAGCTCAATGTACTATTTCACGGCAGTCCCGATAAGAGTGCATTGAAACATACGCAAGTGGACGGAGTCATCCCTCAAAGAGTTGGATGAGCACCATAGGTGAAACATGGTCACATGATTGCCTGGATCTTCATTAGCTTACCCTAGAACTTTGGAATGTTCGAGGGCAACTTTGTCGAAATGGGAGGCCAACGCAGATCGTGACAAATTGGTTCGTTTAACAATCTCGACAAGTATGGGAAATGCAACGTTTCTAGAAATGGTAGCTTGGGTTGTTGAGTATGTACAGGAGGAAAGGAGCCTGGAATTTGGTTGGCACCAGGTTGCCAAGAAAAGTTAGGTTTTTGGCCTAGGTTCTGGTAAAAACCATGTCTTAGGCCGACATTCAGATACTATGCTTGTTCAAACGTCATCAACTGACTCACGTATTAGGACATTGAGATTTGAGAAGGGATTTGTCCCGACGTAGTGTTCCAAAGGTTTTGGAAAGGGTTGCCCACTATCAATCCGATGGGCATAGGTACTGAGCCTTACCCAAGGTTCCATTGGCCATGGAAGGGGTTTCCCCCAGTAGGCATCCCTAATAAGGGAACTGATCCCTTCCATGGATTCCAAGGTCCTTAAGAAGTGTATGCCCCCTATGTAGGAATAGTACCCTGCATAGGATTTTGTGATCCAAAACCAGGGTTGCCCCTGATCGAGACGACAACTGACGAGAATGCATTGTTACCAAATGTGCCAAACAAAGATAACGACAAAGAACCCACCGATGTGGTATTGGAAGAAGGTCCTTGACTACCTACTCCGAACAAGCTGTAGTTCATGTTTAGCCAGACGAGTTGCTGAGAAGCGCCAACTAGCGAGGGGGATGACGGAGGTATATGACCCCCACTATAAGGGAAAGTGTTATAAGGGGTTGAAGTGCCCCCCATGGAACCTTGTAGAGAAGCGTTCGAGCTCCCTTCCCTGAGAACCATGGTTTGTATGGTGGAGTAGGTGAGGACCGAGTTCATATCAAAGTTGGGCATCCCATATGAAAAAGGAGGGCCCATCACACTTTGTGTAAATGGTGCAGTGGTCGCCACCATGGACGGAATCAAATTGTTTCCCGAGGTAGAGGTGACTGAGACCATAATGGTTCGAACCTGCGAAGGTGAGTTAGGAGGCGGAACGCTCCCGGTGGTGGAAGTCGTAGAGGGAGTATGACGACTCCCCGATGAAGTAGCAACATTTTCTTCCATCACTTCTTGCAGGACTATCTGACACTCATGATGTGTTACCCTTGGAGGGGCAATTTGTATCAAAAGTGGCGCTGACAAGTCAGTGATCGAAGGGTTATATAGACCGAGAGCTTCCGCTCCAAGGTCATAAATAGTCAATTCCTCTAGAATCAAACGTTCTCCTCTTGGATTTGGATCAAGTACAGTTTCCTGTGGCCTGGTCACCTCCAATGACCCTTCTTGGTCAAGTCTTCACCTTCATGGTGGTGGTGGTGGCTCCAAGTTAACCAGCGGCAGGCCCAAAATCCTTTGTGATTGGCGGAGCTCTTGATATTCCACTGTGTGAGAAGATCAACGACACACTAGGGATTTCTAACATTGAAGACCAAAACAGGCACTAAAAAAATTTCCTATAGATAAAGAAATCAAACCACTACAACTAGTTGGAAGAACAGTTACACCAGCCAACACTAGAGAAAATTACCGGTGCAAGTGCAACTCGAATACGGAAGCACCCTCTGGGTATACTTTGCAAAGAGTGGCCCAATTTCTACCCTAGGTATCGTGGTATACCCCCACAATCACCTGTGTAAGTCCCTAAAGTAAAGGCAACTAATTTGCCAGCTCGTGAACAACTACTAGGCAGGTACAGTCGACAATCAGGTGGACCACAATGAGAAGGATATCAAGCCCAAAACCTGTCAAGGGTATCAAAAGGAATTGTTTTGGAACATGACTAAGGACCTCGAATGGATTCGAGACCCACGAAGCTCCGTGGAAAATGCGATCAATGGAATCCCAAGACAAGCCCTCTATATGCGCTCCCCACTACTCTTGGTCTGGCTTTGGAGGGGTTATCTCTGCTACATTTCCACACACAACCTCATGTTTAGCCTCTGTGTTAGAGGGGGTCCCGGATAATTTCCATGTTATTGGACTTTTTCACTCCCTAGCACAGACTCCTATGTTTGTTTTATAGCCTTGAAGAGTTTCCTCTCCAACCTAAATCAAGAATCTAGACTAATTTAGTTGATGGACCCTACAAACACAAAGTCTAATAAATTTTAATTAAACGTTTATTTTAAGTGGTTTGTCTTAAGTCAAAGGAATGAAAATGAAACTGATGATGTTTGTTAAGAGACGAAAGAGAAGAACAAATGTTGGAAACAAAATTACTTCTTTTGACAAATAAAGATTTGCAAATTGAAATTCTTTAACCAACTTTTCTAACTACTTTTCTTTCTAAGATCTTTTAAAAGAAAAACCTAAAACTGAATTTTTCTCTACTACGAGCTACTTAAATTCCTAAGCATTCAGTAAAGAACTTAAGAAAGCACTCTTCTTCCTGAAAAACAACTAACCTAACTACTTAACCAAACAATGAAAATAATTTATTTTATTTTATTTTGTTTATGCTTCAAAATAAGAAACTTGAATATGAATTCTTTTTTTTTTCTTCTATACCAAGCAAAAGGGAAAAATGAATACAAGACAAGACCAAAGAAACTGACTTATGGTCTACTATGGACTGTAGGGAGTTACTGATAGAACCTCAAAGGCCAAACAAAAAACTCACAGACTGATCAAAAAACGCTTTCAAAAAACACACGAAATCTTGAAAGATAAAGAAACTGACGTCAAACCCAGGCTAAAGAATGTAATAACAGAGACTAGTACTAGATCAAGAAACTCTTGAGAAGTATGAATTCACACAGGGAAGAGGATGATTGCTCCTTCTTTAAGAAAAAGCTTCCTGACACAGGCACGTTACTGACACTTAAGAAGCCTATGTATGTACGCGGGTTGTCCAAAGGTAGGGTGCGTAGGTATGCGTGTAGACCAACTGCAGGCCGCGTACAACGCTGTAACTTTCCCCAAAAAAAGAAACTAACAATCAAGATGACTAGGTAGGGAGTACTGGTATGGAAGACCAGAATTCTTTAAAGACTCAGAAACTTACATAAAACTAAAAATAGTTAAGCAAACCAATTAAAACACCCAAAAACATCCACAGAAATCCCTAGAGGTTCCCCAATATGGTCACCAATTCTGCTATAGTGGGAAAACCCCCTATGGACTACACTAGGTTTCTAAAGTGTAGGTAGAGCTAACCTTCTAAAGTCTCATACTTTTAACAAATATGTCGACAATACCCCACATTCATGCATAAAGTACAAAGTAAAGGGATCTGGTAGTCTTACTTTAAACTCCATGTCTGGTGTCAATCCCTATGCACTTAGTCGCTTCTCGACTGCAAATGTCCTCCCAAGGCTAACCTGCATTCACCAAAAGACAAACAAGAAACTACAAACATGCATTCTATATATGAATTAGTGGGTTATATGTGATAACAAAATGTAAATCAAACATAAAGATTGAACACATCATATGGCGAGACGAAAAAAGTACTTCTTTATATTAATCTCACAAAGTCACTTTGAAGATGAGATCAGCGACAGTTCCTCAAACCTGGTCCTGGGCTCCTCTTCACCAAGCTCCAACTTCTTCCACATATCCTTCTTCTCTCAAACTTCTCTCTTGAGAATGGGCATAGGATTATGAATGAGGGAAAAGGGCAAGAATAAGGAATTTTGGCTCAAAAATCACAATGTGGCTGCAAGTTCTTGGGGTAAGGAGGGAAAGTGAAATGGGCAGAGTTTCACTGTTCTTATGTTTCTCCTTGGAATGAGACCCCAACACCTCCTTTTATATGACAAAAGGATGATTATTCGGTTGGGTGACGGGCTATAGGCGGTGAATTGGTTGGGAAACCACCCAATAGCCTATAATCTCAACGAATTCCTTGCAACTTTTTATTTTTTGCAACTTTTGTGGGCATACGCGGGATGTAATGTTGCAGCTAGTGTACGTACGCAGGCAGTAGTGGGGCAGGGTGCCTACATCTTCAAAAATAGCGTTTTTAAGAAGATTTGCTCAGTGATGGCTTGGCAAAAATAGCAAGTAAGATGGCCTGATGCCAGGTATGCATGTATCGTGCAATTTAGGGTTATAACAATGTGAACGATGGCTTCCAACTCCAAATCATGAGTGGCATAGTTCTTTTCATGCTCTTTCAGCTTCCTGGACTCATAACATATTACAAATCCATTCTGGCTGAGGACTCCTCCCAGTCCTTCTTTGCATGCATTTGTACATACTACAAAATCTTCATTTGGATCTGCAATCCTCAGGATTGGAGCACTGGTTAATAGTTGCTTCAATCACTGGAAGCTTCTCTCGCATTCTTCTGTCCACTGAAACGTTTTCTCCTTCCTTTGCAGGGAAGTGATAGGGTGATCTATTCTTGAGAATAGTTGCTTCAATCGCTGGAAGCTTCTCTCGCATTCTTCTGTCCACTGAAACGTTTTTTCCTTCCTTTGCAGGGAAGTGATAGGGTGAGCTATTCTTGAGAATCCCTCAATGAACCTTCTGTAATAGCCAGCTAGACCTATAAAGGATCTGACTTTTGACACATCCTTTGTCATTGACTATTCTCTGATGGCCTCAATCTTCTCAGGATCCACGACTATTCCATCCTCTGAAATGATATGCCCCAAGTAATGGATCTTCTTTTGATAAAACGAGCACTTGATCAGTTTGGCATATAGTGGCTGCTATCTTAGCACCTGCAACACCATCTTCAGATGATGTTCATTCTCTTCCTCTAACTTGGAATACACCAGGATGTCATCCAAAACAACTATGACAAACTTGTCTAGATAGTCCCCGAATACACCATTCATTAGGCACATAAAAACAACGGGTGCATTTGATAGCCCAAACAACACCACTGTGAATTCATAATGACCATACCTTTTTCTAAACGTGGTCTTGTTGATGTCTTCATCCTTTATTCTTACCTGGTGATATCTTGATCTAAGATCTATTTTCGAAAATATCTTAGCATCCTTCAACCGATCAAAGAGATCATCGATCCTTGGGAGAGGATACTTGTTCTTAATATACACTTTTTTCAACTCTTTGAAATCGATACACAATCTCAATTTCCCATCCTTCTTCTTCACGACTAGGACCGGGGCTCCCCAAGGTGACACACTTGGGCATATATACCCCTTCTTCAGAGGCTCTTCAAGCTGCAATTGTAGTTCTTTCAACTTTGGTGTACTCATTATGTAAGGAGATTTTGATACTAGAGCTGCTCCAGGCATCAAGTTTACAAAAAAGTCAATATCTCTTTTTAGGGGTAGTCCGGGTACCTCTTGGAATACATCTTCAAAATCTTTTAATACTGCATGGTATTCAATACTTGACACCTTATCCTTAGGTGCTTCCTCCATGTGGGCTGCAAATATTTGACAACCTTTCCTGTAGCACTTATTCCGCTGCATTGCTGAGATTTCTCTAACAGTAACAGCTCTGGGAATTCTTTGGATTTTTTTCTGATTCCCTTCCTCATCCAGGAAAGTGAATTCCTTGCTATGAAATTCTAAGATGGCGTGGTGCTGGTCCAACCAATCGATCCCAATTAGACAGCCATTATAGGAACCTAAAGGTAAAATGTTCAATTCAGCTCTCGTGCTCAGTCCGTTCATGTCCACTGGACAGGACTTAACCAATTTCGTAACCTTTCTCTTAGTTCCCATAGCCAACTACACTAACCAAGATTTTCTATGTTTTCTTCTCGACAATTGCAAACTTTCCACCACTCTAGGATCTACATAACTATGACTAGCCGCTGAATCAATTAAAACATTAAAGGCATGGTTGTTGATCATACCTTCCACTTCAATCATGTGTGACTGATATTCTGCTTTCTTGTTGTCCAAGGTTTCATAGATCTTGGGTACTCTACTGCCGATGTCCTCCATTGTTTCTACCTGTTGAACGTTGTGGAAAGTTCTGACTTTGTCATTCCTCTGGGGGCAATATCTGTACCTATGATTTCCTTTACAGGCCAAATATTTCATAGGTGGTTGTCTTGGAATTTGTCCACCTACTTCAACCTTTCTGGGCTCTCTAAAAGATGGTTTTCCTTGAGGACTGTTACTGAAAAAGGATGGCTTGCTTCCATTTTTTCTTTCCTCCCTCTTAAACTTCTTCTTGTCTTCCCAAGATTTTTGGAAATTAGCCTTTTTTTTGTTGATAATATAAGAATTTTTCCCTCCTTATAGTTTCTTCCATAGTCTTTGGGTCATCATACCGGATCTTGTCACTGATGGAAGATGGAAGTCCACACAAATACCTTTGAATTTTGACAGTCTTGTCCTTGATGAAGGGAACATACTTCAACAATTCCAAAAAAAATTGTTCATATTCATCAATGGTCATGCTACCCAACTTGAGTTCAAAGAGCTCTTTCATCTTTCTGTCATAGTATCTCTTAGTTAAGTACTTATTTTCAAAATGTCTCTTGAACTCCCTCCAAGTAACATTATTCTCTCTGATGTGTTTTAATTTCACAAGCTTCTCCCACCATATGGATTCCTTTCTTTTAAGTTGGTAAATGGCTATTCTTCCCTTTGCATGTGAAGAATAGTTTTGTAGTTGGAAATATTTCCTCATGCCCAGCAGCCAAGTCTCGGCATCTTTGTCTTTTTTTTGTTCTCCGTCAAAAGTAGGAGGCTTAATCTTGTTCATTTCACCCTTTAGTTCATCCACTCCAGATCTCCTATGTTTTCTGGTAGGAGATGGGCTTGAAGTACTCTGTGCCTCCTTATTGGAATGTTTCGGGGAGTGATGATGATGTCTGCTAATACTTATTGATCTTCTTTTCCTCTCAGGGTTCTTGCGACTCCCTGCTTTGCTTGAGTTACTCTCCTTATCCAACTTGTTTTTGATTCTTTCCAGACTCTGCATCAACTTTAAGTTGAACTTTCCTTGTTGATCCCTAGCTTTCATGATATTTATGTTATCATCTCGGTGAGCTTGGGAATCTTTCTGCCATCGTTTAATGATTTTCATCATTTGTCCTTCCTTATCCATCTCTTCTTCATGCCCATTGGAGTTCAATTCTTCCGCTCCTAAATGGACATCCATTCCTTTTAATTCATTCTATGAACTGGAAGCATTTTGTGCCTCCTCCATTTCTATGCACTCAGTGGTAATTTGTTGCGGTCCTGGCACTTGTTGAACTCTGTAAAACCCAATGTGTAGTCAACCAGAATTTGTCAGGCCATCATTCTTAACAATTCCCACAACATTCACAAACCACTCTAATTTAAGAAAACGTTCAGATTTCATATTCTTTCCGAGCTCTTATCTGCTCTGTAATACATTTCAGGCACTAGCCCTTTTCCCTCAGTCCCCAACCCATGTGATCAGAGGCCATGACCAAACATTAAGTCAAAAGGTGCTTACTTGGGCCTTCGGCTTCAAAAATTTCCAAAGCACAACACAATGATCTCTCGGAGTTCCGAGTTACCGAAATCGCGAAGTAGAGTGGATCAAGAGTCCACGTCTACCCAACATCCAACGGCTGACACTCTCTATGGAACCTCAGGTGTCTGAGTTTCGGGACTTTGGGTCTTCGAGACTTCAGAGCTTCGGAGGATCTCGCATCCACACATCTAAAATGTTAATCTACGAACATTCCTAATAACCTTCTGTGACGTCATTACATTACATCGCTTAACATTTTCCCAATTGCATGGACATGAAATGGTGATTTTGGAGTAACCCACCTTTCATCCCACAATTCTTCTAATGCTGACATGTAAACCCTCGGTGAAACCATGGTTTGGATTGCGGGACCTCCTTGGAGAATTAGCTTCCGTGCAACTTGGGTCCCCACAATTCCTTATGGTCGTTGATCTTGATGTATCATGATCAATTCCATTATGGGTCCTCCGACCTTTAACTGCGTTACATAACCTCGAGCCCCACTAACCCTGCTCATATAGGATGCCACAAAGCAGAATACTAGCAGTTGATACATGGCCTATTCAGATGGGTGACATCCATCACGTTCCAAACAACATTTCAAACTTCTATGGGTTCAAAACCCACTTACACGGGGCACACAACCCATATGTCCACGTCAAACCAAGTGACATCACCTTGCCACGCCACTTTGGAGTTTCGAACTTTAGAAGTTCTTATGCTTGCCTCCTTCCAATCTTCCAAAATCCAAAATTACAAACCTCTGTATCTTCCTCTCTTGGTTTGATCTAATGGTAAGACTTCTCCCCAAATCTATGGTGTAGATCTCTCCTCGAGACTTCAGAGTTTTGGGCTTAGGCCTTTCTATTAGTTTGCATCAACTTCACCGATGTCATGAAGTTCAAAGGGCTTCTAGGATAACCCTTCTACACCTTCTCTAGATCTGACAGTCATAAAGGATTTCCCTTCCTTTCGAACAGATCCTACAGTCCCAACACCACTAGAGTTGTGATCTCTCTCTTTGTGGCCAAATACCACGTAAGTTGTGGTTTTACGATACCGCTACTCCTCCTAGGCTTCGTTTCTCAAACCCCTTTGTCCTTAGAGGGTTGTTTCGACACTTAGTCGACTTTTGGACCTGTGCAATCCTTGCAACAGATCTTCGTGTCCCTTTACGAGAAAACTCAATCTATTTCTCCCAAGATTTTTTAGTCAAAGACTCTATCGATGCACTCCTTGCACCCAGAGACACTCTGAACCTCGAATTTTGTCCCTTTCGACAACAATTCACTCTGAAATATTTGTCTCATTAGCCACTAACATGGCCCATCCAGGCTCAGTGTTGTAACCATGCTCTGGTACCATATTGTAACATCCCCGGCCATCCACATACGGGGTAATGCTACCATGCGGAATGTAAACTTATATGATATATATGCATTTTAATCGAAATAGAACACATAACACAATAAACAATGAATTAATGCTTCCAGTTCAGATTCAAACAAGATTAATAGTAAATCCACATGCAACGGAATACCTTATAATATTCAAACATCACAAAACATTCATAATACATAATTAAGCACAACAATGATACTTATCTTTTAGATAGAGTAAATACACCAACTGCATGCAAACCTTCCAAAAACCTCCCATCCTTGGACCGCATTGCTCATCACTCCCAACAGTAGGTCACTCCCGAGCTGGGACTAAACTCCACTAGGCAAGGGAATTCTAGGCTTGGCAAGGACAACAAGGAAGTTTCACAAAGAAATAGGAAGGATCTTTTATCCCAGGATCCACTTACGCCCACAACACACAGACCCTCATTCCCCACACACCTACTCCACCCCAAGAGGATACACCTTCACTAATACAAGTCCATCGACCAGTACACCTCCCTTACCTTAGTCTTCAGCAACAGGCTGGACCAGAAGTCTCAGAGTATTGCAGCTGCTACGGGACTTCCTTCCAGGAGAACTCACTTCCCATCCAACTCTCTCACTTGGGAGAGTTTCTCATAGGCTTGAAAACCTGCCTCTTCAACCAGTCTTCAACTTAGCTACAAGCAGGTACGTATAACAACAACGAAAAACACAACAACAACCAGGAAAAACGAGTATGGACACCCAACAAGACAATAGCCTAACGCTAATTCCCAACACGGCTCAGGCAACTATAATTGCGTCAGGCTTCACAGGAAACAACTCAAGATGGATTTCCCGTTTCTAGTTTCAGAGATGCGTGAGGCTATATAGAGGTCAAACACAGAGGCAAGAATGGTTTCACGTGCATGATGGGAGAATGGTAGCATGAACAATCTTCTCGTGAGGGTTTCCTTCACTGTGTGTGGGTATGAAAATGCAGAGGAAAAATAGTTCAGACAGAGGATGACCAGCGAACTCAGGTGGAGGATGAAAGAATGGGAAGCGAACCCCCAACACAGCTGACTTCTTCAGCTTTAACTACATGCACCTTGGTCGACACTTGTCTTCCTGGAGTTGCATGTGTTCCCTTTTGCACACATCCCATTTTCTAGGAACTTAGGATAACAAAAACATATCATGTTCACCTTAGTCTTCAGGAAATAATATTAAAATATTATTCCTCTAGAGGTAAGCCCCCTATCTTAGCCCCTAGACCTATACCCTTATACCCCTCCCTTTCCCTATCTAATGGAGCTTAGTCCCCCATAACTCTTTCTTCGTGGAGGGTCTACACGCAATAGTATTTATATTTTATTAATAATGCTCTGCATAATTACATATACAACAAAATCAGGCTCCTGGCCCTGACATTTGGCTCACTAGCCTAATAAACACCTAAGTTTCTCATCTTACAATCACTTGGCTCACTAGCTTATAAGAAAAATTACAATTCAGCAGGGGATCAACCTTGGGGTATTACATTCCATGTGACATATGGTATCTAGATTCAGGCTACCATAACCACATGACAGGAAACATAGAATTTGTTTCTAGTTCGGATAAGTCAGTCCAAAATAAAGTTACACTTGGAACATATATCCAAGTCATTGTCTTAGGCAAAGGCAGTATAAACATTTAAATAAAGCAAGAAGAGAATATTTTTATGCCTGATGTATATTATGTTTCTGGTTTGAAACATAATTTGATGAGCACAGGACAATTGTTACAGAAAGGATACATGATCTACATGGAAGATAATCACTGTGTGATAATGGACAGATATCCAAGCAAACAACTCATTGCAAGAATACAGATGAAAAGTAACAAAATGTTCCCATTGAATTTATATCTATCCAAGAAGAGAAATACAACGCAAGTCATTGGTAAAGAAAAAGATGCGCAGTTAGAAACTACATTTACAACAGGAAGTGTGCATAGTTCCAATGAAGAAAATAGTGTGCGTAGTATCAAGAAAGGAGAAAGTAGTACAGAGATGCAAGAAACATTTCAATCTAAAGTGTAGGATGATTCCTAGCTATGGAATTTCATATTTGGACGTTTAAACTTTGGAGGTCTGGAGCTAATACACACAAAGGATATGGTGAAAGGTTTTCCATTAATTGAAAAACCAGAAAGAATATGTGAAGGCTGCATCTTTGGAAAGAAACAAAGAGATTCATTTCTAGTTGGCAAGTCTTACAGAGCAAAAGTTCCTCTAGAAATTGTACATTCAGATATTTATGGACCAATGAAAACACCATATATAGGAGGCAATACATATTTTCTTACATTTATTGATGATTTCTCAAGAAAGACATGGATTTATTTCCTAAAACATAAATCTAATGCATTGGGTTTTTTTCAGCAGTTAAAATCACTTGTGGAGAAGAAAAGTGGTTATTACATCAAGGTTCTAAGAATTTATAGAGGAGGAGAATATATCTCAAGAGAATTTCAAAACGTTTGTAAAGTTGATGGCATCTACAAGCAATTTACCGCATGGTATAGACCATAACAAAATGGTGTCACAGAGAGGAAGAATTGTACCATCATGGAAATGGCACACAATATGTTGGTAGTCAAACATTTGTCGAATGAGTATTGGGATAAAGCAGTAGAAACTACATTATACATCATGAACAAATGTCCAACAAAGGGTGTTAAGAATAGAGTTCCTCAAGAATCCTAGACAGGTATGAAGCATAATGTGGTGCGCTTAAAAGTTTTTGGTTGTGTCACATATGCACATGTTCCAGATGAGCTGAGAAAGAAGCTAGACATCAAAGGACAAAAATGTATATTTGTTGGATACTATGAAGATAAAAAATCATACAAACTATATTATCCTATTGCAATAAAAATCATAATCAGTAGCGATGTTCAGTCTGTGGAAAATGAAGCATGAGATGCAAGTGTAGAAAAGACACTCAAGATCATTTATGCTATTGAGCATGATGAAATAGAAGATGAAGTGATTCAAACACCATGTACAAGTCAGTGCATAGTTCCTTCTACAATTGTGACAGAAAGCACAGTACAAACTACTCTAGTGAGATAAATAGGTGCGCAGTCTACACCTAGAGTGCAACAACCTCCAACAAGCAGTCTAAGTAGTTCTACATCTCCAGATCCAACATAAGCAAGTCTATTACCAAGAAAGATGAGAAGTCTACGCGACATCTATAATGATGACACAACGAATTCATTTTCAGTTTTTTATCTGTTTTCACAAATAGATGATCCATTAACTTTTGAAGAAGTTGTCAAAGATGATGTATGGGCTCAAGCCATGGATGAAGAAATCAGATGCATAGAGAAAAACAAAACATGGAAGTTGGTAGATGTACCTGAAGACAAGGTTGTGATAAGGTCAAGTGGATTTATAAAACCAAGCAAGATGTTGATGGAAATGTGCAGAAGCATAAGGCAAGGTTAGTTGCAAGGGGTTTTACACAACAACTTGGAATTGATTTCAATGAAACATGTGCACTAGTTGCATGCATGGACATAGTCAGAACTGTGTTGGCCATTATCGCATAGAAAAAATGGCATGTTTACAAAATGGATGTAAATTCAAAATTTTTGAATGGAAACTTAGAAGAAGAAGTGTCTATGGAACAACCACAAGGCTATGAGATTCTAGGACAAGAGAACAAATTGTAAAGATTGAAGAAGGCATTGTATGGATTAAAACAAGCTCTAAGAGATTGGTATAGTCGCATAGATTCATATGTCACACAGAATGGATTTCAGAGAAGTGAATGTGAGCCAACATTGTACACCAAAGTAAATCAACAAGGTAACATGTTAATTGTTTGCTTATATGTAGATGATTTGATTTTTACAGGTGATTTTGGCATAGAATAATTTAATTCAGTCATAAAGGATGAATTTCAAATGACTGATTTTGGGATTATGAGATATTTTCTAGGTATTGAAGTTCACCATTCCAAAGATGATATATTTATCTCACAATCTAAGTATGCACATGAAATTCTAAAAATATTCAACATGATAAATTCCAAAGAAGACCCAACACATGTCATAATAGGATTGAAGTTAAGAAAGGAAGATGAAGGGTCCAAGGTGGATCCCACACTGTTTAAAATAATGGTAGACAATCTTATGTATTTAACAACAACAAGAGTTGATATTATGTATGGAGTGAGCCTAATTTCAAGGTTCATGAAAATTCCAAAAGAATCACATTGGAAAGCGGGAAAAATAATTTTGAGATATATGAATGGAACAAAAGATTTTGGAATTATGTATTCTACTTCAGAAGATTTCAGACTTATTGGATACACTACCAGTGATTGTGTAGGAAACATAGATGATAGAAAAAGTACCTCCGGGTACACATTTCATTTTGGAATAGGTATAGTATCATGGGCATCAAGGAAGCATCCCATAGTGACTCTTTCTTCAGCAAAAGCAAAGTACATCGCAGCTACAAGCGCAACTTGTCAAGCAGTTTGGATGAGAAGAATGTTAAAAGATTTGTTGTAGGAACAACTGTAACCAACTACAATATATTTTGACAAAAAATTAGCCATCATGTTATCAAAGAATCATGTGTTTCACAAGAAAACAAAGCACATTGATACAAGGTATCATTTTATCAAAGAATTGGTGAATAACAAAGAGATATGTTTAGATTTTTGCAGATCTAAAGAACAAGTCGACAAAGTATTTAGCAAGAGATGCATTCCAGCATCTGCGCAGTAGTCTGGGAGTTCGCGTAATGACAAATGATTGACAGTTTAAGCAAATTCAAAATTTTTGATGTAAATTTTGTGTTTTGTAAACTCACCTACTTATAATTAAGGGGGAGTGTTGTAGATATGATATTAATTACAAGTCGTGAGCTTCAAGTTTATGTAGATTCTATCTGTCACAGAAAGCAGAGTCGTAAAGTCTATCAGACATGTCAAGGAAGAGTGTTAGCAAGATCTTATTTAATGAAGTCGATCTTTATCCTTCTTGAGCTCTCTTGAGTAGGTAGAATTCAGTCGAAATTTATTGTTGTATTAATTGTTAGAGTTAGTTTTACTTCTATAGGAAGTCTCTGTATTATCTATATATGTCTGGGTATTTAGTTAGTTGATAGGAAGATGAACATGAAGAGAAGCATCAACAATAGTTGAAGGTAGTATAAGAAGTCTGAGAGCTCAAAATTTGTCTGTATGTGTGTGTTTGTAAGTTGCAGAAGTTTGTTCAGAAGTTATTGGAGCCAAAGCTCAACAAAGTATTGTATTATGCATTAGCGCACAACACTGAAGTTATTATTATATATCAAGTGTTTTGTGTGTTATCAAATTCATGTGTATTTCTTAGATTTTGTTATGTTTACGAGTTTATGTGTTAAATATTATCACAGTGTAAAGAAAATATTTCATTAAGTGTTTTATCACAACCCGCAGTAAGTTGTGCAGTCTATGCACTGCGTAGTAAGTCTTGAGAGTTTGGTCCCAAGGATTTGTGGCAGGCAGTATTTGCAACTGCGGTGCACAAAATCTTTCCGTGCGTTGTAGATCGGAGAGTCATGTCATTGTCAACTATACAAAAAAATTGGTTGGCAGTATCTTCTTGGGAACAACATATGGGAAGGATATGACCAGTGCGTTTCAATTTACCCAAGAGAAGTGATTAGTTGTAGATCTACAAATTTGAATTAACCAAGTCCATTGAATCATTCTCACAAATCATAAGTAATCAAACATTTAATGGTTTTTAGTTGCAAACTTTGTTCATTTACTATAAATTATGCTTGGTGGATCCTCATGATTTTTTTCATTTGGAATCATTTTATGAAAATTAGGATAGTACCATTGTATCTAGAGTCATCCAATTAACCAAGATTATTTCATATTTTGTCAAAAACAGACTTGATGCTTTTGTATATCTGGGCCATTACAGATGTGAAATATGTTGGGTAACGAGTAAGAAAATCCATACCTCTTAGTGATTATCTTCTTGACTTGCCTCTTCAAGAATTGATGTGATATTTCAGGCACTAAAATAAGAAATTGGAAAGGGGCATGATCCCTTTATTTTGATAAACTATACTATGTGAATATTGAGTGTTCGTGGTGATACAATTCATGTCATAGTGTTTTATCTCACTATGAAAAATTTCTAGCATTGGAATCTACAAGGTTTCCAACAAAGTATCCAAATTTTACTATTACATGATTTCCCAATTAAATGAAAGCAATTTTCAAAGATAAGAATACCCTATTTTTTATGAGCTAGTGGTCCTGCTAAAGTAGAAAATATTTTTTGTGTAGAAAAATTCTTTGGAGGGAGGTACACTTCTAGATTCGCTCAAGTTCTATTCTTAATAGAATTAATGAACATGTAGATTGGTGAGTTGTTAATGTCATTGGGAACTATTTTGAATGAAATCATAGTGGTAGTTAAAACAAAATGTGTGCTTTGAATCCTTTTATTTTGATCTTACGTTGATGTGGATTCAAACAAAATGTGTGATTTGAATCCTTCTATTTTGATATGATGTTGATGTTGATAGCAAGACCAAATTTGAGATCACTTGCATATCAGGATCATAAGAAATTTCCATATGTGGATGCAGGGGGTGATTAATTGACAAGGAATGTATTAGTAGAGAGTCTTGAGGTCAAGTAAGACAAGAATGGAGAAAATTCTAAAATAACCCAAAACCCCATTGATAATGATATCCTTTCATGCACAACATAACTATGGTTAGGATTTGAATTTGAACTCTAAACTCATTCAATGCTTGTGATGAATATTTTTAGTATCTAGGAATAATTGCATATAGTTGGTTATATTGGGTGATTGGCTTTGATTTTGTCTGATTTTATAATATTTCAGTAGAGATGAATTTCTTTCCTCTTATTCCACAACAAGATTTTATTCCAGCTATTAATATATATTTAGAATCAAGTAGGTGATAATCAACTAGCTGTGTAGATATATTTATAAACAAAGAGAAAATTCTTAACTACCAAAGAAGGATGTCATGGACATTAACACATTGTTGGTCTGTAGAGATCTGTGATTAGAGAAACCAAGTTGTGTGTAGTTTTTCTAAGCAATGGAGTTCGGAAGTGGAGAACGGTTCAAGGTATTGGAAGATTTATTGTAGCAGGTGGGATTGTTGTATAGTTGATCACATAGCCCTTTAAAAACTGTAGACATTTATATTTGAACCATATTCATATTTTCTACTGATCAAATATATTTTCAATTGCATTTTTTATATTGTAAATATTTATTCTTTACTCTAGATCCAAATTCTGAATGGTATTAGGATTATTTTTCATGAGTTTACAATGGTCCAAATTAGCTATTTCAAACTATGGTGACCTTTGGAGATGACAGAGTTTTAATGGCTAGAATGTTCATGGGTTGTATTTTAAAAGGTCATAGGCTTATTTGAGAACAATGTATCAGAAAGAGGAAAGATAGTGGGAGGGAGGGGGAGAGAGAGAGGATGGAGAAAGAGAGAGTGACATGGGAGAGAAAAATACAAAGA